>JAUPMG010051987.1:0-13855 GCA_031762675.1 Pachysandra terminalis | reverse complement strand
ATATTCTTACTTTTTAGACATCCTTTTTCATTCATATTCTTGTAATTAAAAAGCTTCTATTGTCTTTTACTCTAAAATAAATATGATCAAAGCACCCTTGACCTTATTCACTTTTCCCATTAAAATTATGTAATATCACTTTATACATAATAGAAATTAATTTTTTATTATTTATTTTATTTTTATATTTAAAGATTTATTAATGACATTTTTTTTAGAAAATGCTAAAATGCATCCTGCTATAATATTGAAAATTGTACATATACCTATGCAAATTAATTGACCAAAAGACTGTTTTTCTTCTTCATTTTTTTTTATTTATTTATTTTTTTTGTAAATTTGCGTACTGTTATGTATTGTTTCCTAGCATTCTCCATTTAGGATTGTTTCTATTTTCTCTTTTCTTTTTCTTTCTTTTTTTCATGTGATAAATACTTTTAGGGCTAAAACTTGGGTATGTGAATTTTGCTCATATATGAGAATGCATATATAAGTCAAGTTTGCCAAATGATTTCAACCATGCGTAGAATACACTCATCATATAGTATCGTTATTCTCTTAAAATTTTATCGACTCAATATAACTCTTGTTTGCATATCTATCCACTCTTTATCATTTATTTGATTTTTATTTATGATTTATTTCCAGAAAGTCCTATCTTTTAAAGAAAATGCTAAAAAGCATCTTGCTAAAAGATTGAAAATTCTACAGATACCTATGCAAATTAATTAACCAAAAGACACCGTCCTTCATATTTTTTTTGCATACTGTTATGTATTTTTTCCTAGTATCCTCCATTTAGGGGTGTTTTGTCATATCCAAACTCCAGGGTATACCCGATGAATCCATGGGAGTCCCCCAAAGTTCTAGAATGTAACTCTCACCCCTCCTCTACACACTCCTGAGAGGTGGCAAACCAAAATAATATAATACAATCACACATAACAAGTAATATCAGCGGAAGCATTCAAATATTAAAGTCTCAACTAAAGCATAGTCATAACCAAAGTATCAAAGTAAGCTAGTTCAAGACTAATCATAATCTCAACAACATGGTTCAGCTTCTAAAGTTTAATACAACCCATCAAAACAAAATGTCTATAACATGAATTAGACTTCATTGTCTTTCCATCCTCATCTTCTTGTCCCATCATCCAAGCTCTTTCACCTCATGGCCGGTCCACCTGAAATGTTTAGGAGCCAAAAGGCTTGAGCTACAAGCTTAGCAAGTACGATGTACTAACATATTGAATCATGAATAACGGTTCCCATGGATGCATGCTATGCCATGATATATGCATTGGTTTATTGATTGTATGCAATGTCATGAACAGTTAAACCATCATCCCAAGCATTGGTACGTGAAACAGGTGAAATGCAAATGAATGCTATCACAAATCTGACCCCTGGATATCCACGTTATATCCTTACTGAGGCCACCGATGCATCTTATCGATCACATGTACCAATTATGGCTAAGGCCAATAGTAGATTCTGTGTGTACAACACAGTTTTAGGGATTCTTAACCCATGGGCGCTCTTGCCCCACCTTTATTTTTGATCTAAGGTCTGTAACCAAGGCAATTTTTTAGCCTCCGTGGAACATACCAGTTCACAATTATTCGACAGATTAGTCTCATCACATATGAATGTATACACCCAAACCCGGGTGGTATAAACATACGTGTTCAATACATCCCTTATATATACACCCTAGTCCAGGTTATATATGAGTATCAATCTGAGACAAGGAGTAGCTAATCCCTCTCTCAAAGTCATCTTGACTTAAATCCCGTCCTTTCCGGACTTCCGAGATCAACACTCTGTTGCACTCTTCATTGAGCCCAAGCATCCTCACATCGTCCCTTTAGTTCACATCACACGGAAACCAAAGTATGGTCGTGTCACTGGGTCACAATTTAGGCATCAAATGCATGAATGTCCCATTAGATGCATGCCCTCTACATATGAGTTACATGTGATGCATAGCATGAGAATCTCACATAACATACATTGATATGTCATAATCTTGTAATTAATTAAATGTAACACATGTCATTCAATCTGAAGAATACTAACATGTATACATGATAATCTCACATGATAATTCAATCATTTAATTCATGGATCTAACATGCATTGAGCATATTAATCAAATAATCCAATCTCACTTCAATAACGCACTAACATGTATTTCATCGGTATACCGTCCCCCTACTGGCCAGCTTGCCGATGGGTGTCGGTAGGCACTCACCGGTGGACACAAACACACAAGCATAGGTTTATACCGGCCAAGCCCACTTGTGGATGTCGCACAGAGGTGGCTACTCCGGTATGCCGACCCCACTGCCGACAGAGCCTCAACAAATCATGTATCTCGTCGATAGGTCCACTAGTATACCGACCGGGCTGCCGACCAACAATCAAACATATAGAGTATAGCCTGTCGGTGGACCTGACGGTATACCGTCCAATGCCACTGATGGCACACAAAATGGGATTTTCTAAGTTTCTAAGTACTAAAAATCCACTCTCATGCATAATTTATTATTCTTCAACAATCCAACACTCTAAAACATGAATCCTCAAATGATTCTAATACAATAATATAGAACATAAATCATATATGAAATTTAACACCATTAGCTCATAATCTAAACATGATTCTTACAAATACACATTAGGTTCAAACATTCACACACACTTTCTGAGAATTTAACCATTCAACAAGGAAATCCAGTATCCATGAGTCTCTGGAAGTACAGGAGTACTTGCAAATCGAAAAGCGTAGAAATCCGGTTGTAGAGCTTTACTTCCTTGGTGGTTCTTTAGCAATCTTCTTCTTCCTCTTCTTCTCTTCTTCTTCTCAGCCAAAAGTTACAAAAAAATATTTAGGGTTTCTATTAGGGTAAGTAAGGTCTTCTCACCTTAACTAAATCTCAGCCCTTGATTACCTTCTTTCTTATAAGAATGAATCTCAGCCTTTAGTTAGATTTTAAAGTGAACATGTTTAGGTGTATTCACATATTAGTTATTCTATGTGTTAAAACCAATAGAAAGCTTACATATTAATTCTTATTAACTCCTTCAAGTGTTACAACTTAAGTCTTAAGTTTATAGTAATTACAATTCATTCCTTATACTTGTTTTTAAAATTTCAGTTCATTACAGTTTTTACTATCTTTTTTCTTTTTCTTATTTTCACGTGATAAATACTTTTAGGGCTAAAACATGGGTAAGTGAATTTGGCTCATATGTGAGGATGCATATATACGTCAAGTTTGCCAAATGAATTCAACAATGCGTAGAATAGAGTCGTCATTCAGTCTAGTTGTTCTCTTAGAATTTTAACCACTCTTGTTTAAGAGTTGACTATGGGGAAACTCTTCATACTTAGAAACCTAGTTAGATGGATTATAAACTGACAACTTATTTGGGGAACCCCACTTGTTCATATGTATATAACCTCAAATCATTTCTCACATGGCAAAATTGATTCTCCTAGAAGTGATATTTTCTTGTGTAAAACTTCAAAAAGCTACAAAATTCGATGAACATGCCGAATCTACATATACTAATGAGATTTATTTACGTCAATATATTATTCACATGGTTTATCCGGAGGGTCCTTTATCATTAAAGGTGGTGGAGGTGGTTACAAATATTAGTGATGGCTTTGACAAAAGAAAAAGCTTTAGTGGTGTTGACTCCAGTCAATCTTGATTTTCCGGAAAACGACATATGGAATTTTGAAGGGAATGTCATTTCCAGAAAATTGCGTCCTTTTTGGAAAATCAAATACATATGGATATCATTTTACATTGAAACAAACATTCAAAAAATACATTTTCCATTGAAAATGTTTTCCATATTATATTTTACATTGAAACAAATGGAGCCCAAGTCCATCTACTATTGTCCTAATTTTTGCAGTAATATTTGAAATTTCCCCATAAACAGAACTAAAACTCGCAATGAAATTACCTTTATAATTTCTTACTACTCCTCTACCCCGCATCTCCGGATTTCCTCTAATTGCAACATCTATATTTAATTTGATTCTACCATATATTGGGAAAACCCATCTGGTAAACTTTGCCTTCTTGACGAATAATGTTAGCAGAGGGATTGTCGCTTGGTGTGATAGTAAATCCTCAAGCTGCCAGCGTGAAAACGCGGGTTCGAGTTTGAGCGCAGCCCCTCTGTGCAAAATTGCACAAATTGCATCTCTACTGCTTCCCTCTCTTTTGTGCTGTTGATGACCATGATAGTTTACCATCATCGTCAAAAGTGCCATTTCCTTCTTGGCCTAAGAGACAAATCAGTCACCAGAAACTTAAGTTATATATCGCCAAGGGAATCCTTCATTGGGCATGGATTACAAAAAGTCAATGGATTTATCATAGTTTTCGGAGGATTAGAACATCATAAACATCAAGGGAGCTGCTGAATTTCTCAACTTTGTTGTGCTTTTAAATTTTTATCTGAACAGTGATTTTCCTCAGCATTCTATCGAAACAATGGCATTTTCTATGGCTTTGGTGGTCACATTTGAGGTTCCTGCTTCTTTCTTATGTCCTCTTATTATGACATGTATTCTGCAGTTGTGCTTTAAAGAAAAATAAAATTATTAGATGAACTTTCTAATACTGAGCTGAATTGAGCTACAAATGTGGTGACTTTACTACCTTTTCCTTGTAGATTTTATCTTTAATTTAGGATTCTCCATTAAATTTTTGAAGTAGGGTTGACCTGTGAATTCCTTGTCATTTATCTTACTCCTTTCTTTTCAAAGGTGTGTGTGGTTGGGGTGGGGGTAGGTTTTACACTGGTTCCATGTGTTTCCACATGATCATTATTCCTATGCATTATATAGCTTCCGACATGCTTCTTCTTATTCACTGAAATCTACTGAGTTTCGAGCGTGGTACCTGATTGCCATTCTGATTCTCCTTTATTTTTTGCTATCATATCCAAAATGGCACAGGTCATTTGGTTTGGTGGTTTGTTCAGCTCAAGCATGAGTTAGACTTGTTCCCCCACATGACCATTATTCCTATGCATTATATAGCTTCCGACATGCTTCTTCTTATTCACTGAATTTTACTGAGTTTCGAGCATGGTTCATGTTTGCCATTCTGATTCTCCTTTATTTTCTGCTGTCACATCCAAAATGGCACGGGTCATTTGTTTTGGTGGTTTGTTCAGCTCAAGCATTTCACCTGGTTCACTTTTGGTTTCATCGTGTTTTCCGGTTCAAAAGTTATCTTAAAACAGTGATAATGGTGCAAATACTGTAATGAACGCAGATTTAATTGCCGGACAGAATGTAGGCCCCTGTTGCAAAGTTATATCTAATAGTGATAAGGGCAAAATCCTCAAGTCACAAGTTTAAATTCCCAAAGAGCTTTCTTTGAAATCTGTCCCTGGTTTTTCAACCCTCATCACCACCCTCGATGATTTTAATAATGATTCCGCTAATTTTTGACAGTTCATGGATGTCCTCTCATTGGTTTTGTGGTGGGTGATAAAGAACTTTGAAGGACTGGAACGAGCATTCTTTTGGTCTGACTCAGGTTAGGAAAAGAGAGACAATTAAGGGCATTGAATGATTGGATTTAATGGAACAGTTAAGGTTCCTAGGAAGGAATGAACTGGAGGAAAGGAAGGTGTAGACAAGAGAGTTAGATTTGGTGCTCAAGGATGAGGAAACTAGTTGGAGGCAGAAATCAAGGGTAACTTGGATTAAAGAACATGATTGAAACACAACATTCTTTCACAGGTTAGTGAACGGAAGATCTAGAGAAAAGGGAGATGAGTAGGGAGAATGAGCGGGTATTGGGAGCCTTGGTGTTGATTCGGAATTGGATTTGAAATTTATCATTGGCAATCTGGGGGGAATAAAATTTTACAATATCAGAAGGAATGATTGGAGAAGGATTTTGAGAAAGAGGAGATCAATAAGGCAATATGGGAAATGGAAAGGGACAAGGCGCCGGGTCCTGATGGTTTTAACATGACTTTTTTCCAGGATTTTTGGGAGCTAATCAAATCAGACATCCTCGAGGTGTTCAAAGATTTTTTGCCAATGGGATATTTAATAAGATTACCAATGCAACATTTTTGGTGTTGATTCTCAAGATGAAAACGGCAAAGGAAGTGAGGGATTTTAGGCAGATTAGTCTAATCTCAAGCCTTTACAAGATTATAGCTAAGGTCCTTTCCCATGAGAGTGAAAGTGGTGATGGGGGATGTAGTCTCAACCAACCAAAGTGCATTTATAACTGGGCATCAAATTATGGAGAGTGCGCTGATTGCCATGAAGTAGTCGAGGAATGGTTGCGTAATCGAGGAATGGTTGCGTAGTTGAAGGGAGGATTTGGTGTGCAAGTTGGATATGGAGAAAGCCTATGACAGGGTGGAATGAGATTTTTTAGATGCTGTCTTGGAATGTAAGGGTTTTGGAGATAGATGGAGAATGTGTGATGCAACATGCATGAAAGCAGTGTAATATGGTGCTTAGAGATTAGATTTCAGAATAATCATAAGTAATATAAGCAAAACCAGCAATTTCTTAACACCAATAAGTTATCAAAATAGTCTAGCAGGCATTAAACTCTGATATCTAAATGAACACAATCAAGAAGTGCATAAACATCATTCAATCTCAAAAAAACAGTGGACCTAAGGAAGTGGGAACTTCCAAGCTAGTTTAGGGTTTGTTTTATAAACAATATAGAAGTTCAGGTTCCTTAAAAGGCTTACAAATGAAAGTAGGGATTAGGGAAATACCAGGTCAGTAAATGAGTAGGCTTAATAGGGTTTAACAATGCTGTAAAATTCTGCAGCAACAAGTTAAGAGCATAAGAACAGTCTAGCAAGACTGTGATATGACATAGAAACCCAAAATAAGGTTGTACTCACTTGAGAGTGAAAAGAAACCCTAGGCTTAAAAAAACAGCAATCAGTAGAGAAGAAGGATAGTAAGGGGAAGAATTAAACTGTGATAACAGAGAAAAAAAATCAGAACAATCTTACCAGAAGTAGAAAAAGAGAAAATAAAGACATAGGAATCTCTCTTGGTGGTTTCACACCATTCCAATCACTGGAACTTTAGTTCGTCAATCTTTGGAGAACACAACATTTTTTCCTAAGAACTTCTTATTAATTAATGAATAGCAAAACAGCAAAGTCCGTGTGATAAAATGGACGTCCAACCCTAATGGAAATAAGGTGAAAAGAAACCCTAGGTCTAAAAAAACAGCAATCAGTAGAGAAGAAGGAAAGTAAAGGGAAGAATAAAACTGTGATAACACAGAAAAAAATCAGAACAATCTTACTAGAAGTAGGAGAAAATAAAGACATAGGAATCTCTCCTAGTGGTTTCATACCATTCCAATCACTGGAACTTTAGTTCTTCAACCTTTGGAGAACACAACTACAGTTTTTCCTTCGACCTTCTTATCAATTAATGAAAAACAAAACAGCAAAGTCCCTATACTAAAAGGGACGTCCAACCCTAACGGAAAAAATATAAAGTGCAAATACGAAAATGCCCCCACTTTAGTGACTCTTTGTAACTTCCTATTCTAACCTCTACTAACATAAGAAATTAACTAAAGTACCCTTAAAATAGTTCTAAAGGGCTAAACTATAACTGAATAAATTAAAAGGACTAAACACAAACAAAACAATCTTAATACTTCAATGTGTGCTCATGGGGTCTTCACTTCAATCTGGAGTCTTCTAGATGCGTGTGCTCATGAGGTCTTCACTTCAATGTGCCACCTAGCTCAAGCACAAAGAAGGCTGAGAATCTCTCATCCTACGCCTCTAGTACACTCTAAAATAAGATGTATTGGTGATGTCACCATAAATTCTCTTGGGGTAGGAAGAACTTGACTTTGGCAAGATAAGCTAGTGATATTGATCAAGCAAATCAGGATCTAGATGTTGAAACTCGGTCTCGGTGATCCATGTATTGTTTGAAATAGGACAATGCTTCCACTTGACGAGATACTTTTGATAGCCCTCATGTCGGGTGGAAACCACTTGGTGATCTTAGACGCTTTCAATCTCTTCTTTCCTCTTTGGTAATATGGGTGAAGGAGGTATGGGTTACCGGAATGGAACCGTAGGTGGCAATGGTGAATTGGTAGATGGGGAAAGTGGGATGAAAAGGGTTCAGAGGGGGTGTTGTAGTGTCTTGAAAAGGCACAAGATCTTCCACATTGAATGTTGAACTAATACCCATATCAGCAGAAAGATCCAACACATACGCATTAGGGCCAACCCGTTGCAAGATCTTGAATGGACTTGCACTGCGTGATTGTAGCTTCTTAGCAGGTTCTTGTGGGAAACGCTCGAGCCTTAGGTGTATCATCACATAATCTCCGATTAGAAAATCTCTAGACCTACGATGAGAATTAGCTTCCAATTTGTATTTCTCATTATTTGCTGTTATTCTTCGTTTGAACTCTTTATGCAACTCATAAATGTGATGTGCAAAAGATTATAGACTCTGAAGGTCGAGATGTGACATAGGAATGAGATCTGTAGGTAGCCTAGTCTTGTAACCATGCACAATTTCAAATGGACTCATGCCTGTGGTCCTATTGATTGAGATATTAAATGCAAGTTCTGTTGTATGTAAGATCGAGTGCCATGATTTGACATTTTCACCCACTAAACATCGTAGAAGATTTCTTAGACTCCTATTTACCACTTCTGTTTGACCATCTTTTTGCGGGTGGTATGTAGTTGAAAATTGAAGTCTAGCACCTATCATATGCTATAGTGTATTCCAAAAGTAGCTCATGAACGCACATTCGTATCAGACACTATGAATTTTGGCAATCCATGAAGATGGGCAATCCCCTCAAAGAATATCCTTGCAACTTTCGCAGCATCGGAAGTTTTGGAGCAAGGGATCGAAGTAATCCATTTTTGAAAAACGGTCCACTACAACAAAGATGGAATTGTGTTGCCTGCTATCCTTAGGAAGCTCAAGCACGAAATCCATGTAAATTTCTTACCACGGAGCATCAAGCATGTGGGCCTGGCAATGGGGTGTAGAGACTCGTGTTTTGCTTTTTGTGCTTTGCCAATTCACAAGTTCTGCACTGCTCGATAATTCTGGCTACGTCTTGCTTGAGACTAGGCCAATAGAATCCGTCTTCCACAAGGGCAATGGTCTTGTCTCGACCAAAATGTCCTACCACTCCACTAACATGGAGTTCCCATGCAAGAAAGTCCCTAAGAGATGTACGAGGAATGTAGAGTTTGTTGTCTCGGAACAGAAAGCCATCCTGTAATACAAACCCACTGTCACTATGATTGGGACTTTGAAGGACTACAATGTATAGTTCCCCACAATTAGGTCGTGAGGAGTATTCTTTTATCTGATCGAAACCAAACACTTCTACCTTCATAGAATGCAATAAAGTGGTCTTCAGAACAATCTTACCAGAAGTAGAAAAGAGAAAAGAAAGACCTAGGAGTCTCTCCTATTGGTTTCACACCATTCCGATCACTGGAACTTTAGTTCTTCAATCTCTGGAGAACACAACCGCAGTTTTTCCTTCGTCCTTCTTATCAATTAATGAAAAAAAATATAGGAAAGTCTATAATAAAAGGGATGTCAAATCCTAATGGAAATATAAAGTGCAAATACAAAAATGCCCCCATTTAAGTGACTCTTTATAACTTACTATTCTAACCTTTACTAACATCAGAAATTAACTAAAGTGCCCTTAAACAATTCTAAAGGACTAAACAATGACTAAATAAATTAAAAGGACTAAACACAAACGAAACTGTTTTAATACTCCAAAGCAGCCTATAGCACCTCTCCAATATGGAGTCTTCTAGATGCGTGTGCTCATGGGGCCTTCACCTTGATGTGCCACCTAGCTCAAGCACAAAGAAGGCTGAGAATCTCTCCTCCTACGCCTTTGGTATACTCTAAAATTAGCTGAAGTGGTGATGTCCTCATCAAGGTGGATTGAGGGTTGCGTGAGAAATGTGTCATTTTCTTTTATCTTGAATGGTAGTGTCCAATGGGATTTTTGTTCGTCTGGAGGTCTTCGTCAGGGTACACTCTCTCTCCTTTTCTCTATACTTTAATAGGAGATGTGATGAGCTCCTTTATGATGAGAGCGGAGGATTTGTGTTTGATATCAGGTTTTAGGGTGGGAGGGGATGGTGCGTCAGTGTCTCATCTCCAATTTGCTGATGATACAATTCTATTTTTAGAAACGGAAGAGGTACAAATGTATTGGATTAAATCCATTATCTTATGCTTCGGAATGGCCTTAGATCTAAAGGTGAACTTGGAGAAGAGTAGTTTAGTGGGGAAAAATTTAGGTAGGGAGCGGGTAGAGATGTTTGCTAATGTATTGGGTTGTAAAGTTGAAGAGTGGCCCATCAGATACTTAGGGCAGCCCCTCAGTAATAACCCCAAAAGGCTAGTCTTTGGTACCCAGTTATTCAGAAGATGGAGGATAGATTAGCCTTCTGGAAGAAGTCCTATTTGTCCTTTAGAGGTAGGATCACTCTGATTTGAGCATTGCTAGCCCAATTACCCAAGTATTTCCTCTCCTTATTCTGTGTCCCGACTAAAGTAGCGCATAGGATTGAGAAATTACAGAGGAATTTTCTATGGGACGGGGGAGGGGGAGCAAAATAAGAAATTCCACCTGATTAAATGTGACAGTGTGCAGAAGCAAGCTAGAAGGGGGACTTAATCTAGGAAACATTCGGACAAGAAATGCGGCTCTGTTGGGCAAGATGGTTGTGGAAGTTGAGCAGGGATTCAGAGTTCCAAGTAATTTATAGCAAATATGCATTCAAGAGAATGGATGGGATACAAATTCTCGGGCTAGAGTATATTGTGCCAGTCCCTGGAAGGCAATTGTGTCACTTTCATCTGAGTTCCACCACTTTTGTTTCTCCTAGAGAAGGTCTTCATTGATCAAGGCTATTCGCATTTGGTCCCTTGAGTCTAATGGTGTCTTCTCTGCCAAGTCTTTCCTCTCCGTGCTTTGTTCACCCTCAATGCTTCCCGTTGTTGGTTTCAATGCCGATAGAGTATGGATCCCTTGTGTCCCACCCAGAGTTGGGGCCTTTGTTTGGACAACCATGTGGTACAAGATCAGTACTTATGACATGCTCCAAAGAAGATGCAAGGACTGTGCTCTCTCCCTCAATATGTGTGTCATGTGCAGTAGGAACGAGTCGGTCGATCACTCGTTTCTTCACTGTGATGTAGCGAGGCTTATCTGATACTCTTTCATTGAGAAGGTAGACAAAACTGGGTCATGCCTCAGAAGTTTCAGTCTCTTTTGGAGCAATGGAGATTTCTGAGATTGGGGAGGCGAGGTAAGATGTTTGGTGCAGCTACATTTGATGCAGTTCTCTAGAAGATTTGAGAGGAATAGAACATGAGGATTTTTTAGGACCGAGATACGATGATTCAGAATATGATTGATGCATGCACTTTCACTGTGGCCTCACAGGTGGTGGTGAGCTCTGAGTTTGGGGGCGTCTCGATCGGTGATATCATCAAATATTGGATTACCAACATGCATTCATCTCCTTCGAAGACTTGGGTAGAGCATGTTGGGTTCCCCCAAGGGACAGACACATCAATCTGAATTTTGATGGGTCCACCCTCGGGAATCCCGGGCCTTTAGGTATAGGAGGAGTTTAGCCATATAGAGGTAGTGGGTGATTCTTCCTCGGTTATCTCATGAATGGAGGCAAGGGAGAGTTATCTGTGGAGGTATGCTCACCTAATCCATTTGGCACATATTTTGAGGGCTGAGAGGTCGATATCATTTAGACATAGTCCTAGGTCAGCAAACCGGATTGTGGACAGGCTTGCTAGAGAAGGAGCGGTTAGATCAGAGTACTATTCGGAACCTCCCTTGGAGGAGATGCGGCTGGAGGAGTGAGAGTGTTGCATTAGTATTAGGCTTTGTTTATGTTTTCGGTCCTCCCTTTCATGGGTTTTATTTTGTACATGCTCCCCTTTGGTGAGCTTGTATGTACATCTTTCCCCTTTGATGATTAATGAACTTGTGGTTGATTATAAAAAAAAAAAAAAAAAGTGATAAAGAACTTTGGAACTCTGTTATTTCTCACATATATTTCTTTGAACTGGAATTACATTTTCTGCAATTTGTTTAAGTGAGTGATATCTGTTAAACATAAATTTTCAGAAAAGCATACCATTTAATCTGAGTTTTCATCGTAGATGATGATTATGGACTTGTCGGTCTGACACAACCAAGTTACTGCCTCTTTGGCCTTCTCTACCGTGTTATTTCACCTCACGTCTTCGACCCATTGCCGCCTTTTTTCCTTCTCTACTCAATCCCTCCCTTCTTCTTTACTTCAGGCTAATGCTTATTTCAGAAATGTGTCATTTGTTTTCTCCATGGAGTTAGCAAGGTGTATGTCAGAGATAATGTCATGTTGAACTGTTTACCGGCCAGCTCGATGTTTGGGGTTTGGGCTGCTCAATGGTTTGGTTCAGACCTCGATTTGATTTAGATACTAAATTGGCATGAACTGGTGAAAACAGGATGAAACTGGTTTTCTCTAATCTTATTACTAATTTATTATGTTCTTAACGTCTTTCGGTTGTTTTTGGTTTGATCCGCTGGTTGAACTGGATTGAACCAGACCGGTTACCTAACTGGTTTGATGCATGGCCTGGTTTTTAAAACATTGGTTTGAGTTGATGAATTGATGTTAAGAGGTTGTAGAGACTAGGAAAGCTTTAACCAGCTCAGCTCAGGCTCATAAACCTTGGTTTGGGAGCATCGTTTGGCT
This sequence comes from Pachysandra terminalis, assembly GCA_031762675.1. NCBI lineage: Eukaryota > Viridiplantae > Streptophyta > Magnoliopsida > Buxales > Buxaceae > Pachysandra > Pachysandra terminalis. Next base: position 1,018 of record JAUPMG010051987.1, on the reverse strand, counting down.
TAGGCTCACTAACATTTGGCGGGTGGATGTCATGCTCATTAGGATTTAGTAGAGGGGGTTGAGGCTCAGCTTGTAACGAGCTATCTACCTAGGCCACCCGGGCTCACCAGCTTTAGCTGGCAGGTAAGGCAAGACCTTTGCCACATGGAATGACAATGTGGCCAATCCACCCTGTCCATGTGGATAATATTTCAACCCATATATACCCCACCAGTAGATATATATGTAAAGGCTCATTAAAATTCTATAACGTTTTAACATTTTATTACCGAAAACGGTAGTTATTCTTGTATGCCTCACAATGTTTACTTGTCCTTGTGAGCATGGCTTTTTCGTCCACATGGAATTATCGAGATAGATCAGATGGGCAATATTCAAACTTATACAATCCCATTAATATGGGATAAGGTCAGGTGCATATCAGTTTTTTTCCCCCCTTGTGATTCTATTAAAAACTGTTGATGTGATTGAGAGATATTATGGGATTCCACTTTCCAAAACCTCTATATATCCTGATCAAACCTCCAACAAATCCACAAACAATATAAGGATGAACGCCAGAGTCTCCTTCTCTTTCTCTATACTTCTAGCATCTTTCTCTCTTCTTGTTTCCCTCACTGGTGCAACTGAAGTTAAGATTGATCTCATATATGAAATTTGCAACAAAACATCACAAGAGAGCTCAGATGTGAGCTACAGTTTCTGTGTGAACTCTCTCAAGGCAGTTCCATCGAGTAAGCATGCCAGTCTTAAAATCCTTGGTCTCATCTCTATGAAGCTAACCCAACAAGGTCTTACTCACACTCATTTCTATATTAAAAAGCTTTTGAGGCAGCACAAATACAACAGCAAATATTACGAGAACTGCTTGAAGGAATGCAAGGATCTCTATTCTGATGCCAAAGATAACTTGAGAGAAGCCACCTGGTACTACAGAACTTTGCACTATTCTGATGCTAATATTCTGGTTAGCTCAGTAATGGATGCAGCATCAACTTGCGAAGATGACTTTTCGAAT
>JAUPMG010051977.1:0-13856 GCA_031762675.1 Pachysandra terminalis | reverse complement strand
TGACTGTCAGTAAAAGTAGAGAAAACCAGGATTAGGGTAATGGAGGTGAATTTGTTTCTAAGCTACGTGCCGGAGAGAGACGATAAAATGGGGTTGCGTTGTCTGCAGGCATGCATTCTTGGTTAGGGTTTGACAAGAGGAGCGGCTTCGTATGCCACATATTTACATTTGCTCGTGTTAAGAAGGAAGAATCTACTCTCTCCAATTATCTAAGGCTGCGTTTGTCCGGGCTTGTGCTTTTGGATAAGCATTCATTGGATAAGTACTCAAAATGAGCACTTATCCAGAGCAACAATAAATTGCTTTGTTCAAGAAAAAAACGTTTTGTAAATATATTTATTTAATTGCTTATAAAAATATTATTAAAGTTTAGAAATAACAATTATTATTTAAGTGATTATAAAAGTTTAAGGGTAAAATAAGTATTATAAAAATATTATTAAAGTTTACAAATAGCTTCTTGCATAAGTGATAAGAGAAGCTGCGCTCTTAGCAGCTTCTCCTTATGGGTAGCCTTCCTCTATTGCTTATGGGTAAGCATTTATCCATTAGGTGTTACCAAACACTTTCAATTTTAAAAGTGTTTTAATAAGCTATATAAGCCGGCACAAACGCAGCCTAAGTCCCCTTGAGTTTTAGTTCATTTGCCTTCATACCATCCACTAATTTTGGGTTAATGGTTTCCCTAATTCTAACCCTCAGTAAAAAGAATATTCTTAGGGAAGGTGCTGTGCAAGTGCGTATTAGTGGGTGTGGGGGAACAAATTTCTTGAAATTTCAATTGTTCCCTTTCGAGTCTTCCTTCGGTAGTTTTGGACTCAAAAAGTAAAATAAGGCATAATTAATAAAATAAATGTAGACTCAATAACAATGAAATCTCAGGGGGTAATGGACTGATTTGGGGTGGTAGTGGGTGGTAATGGACTGATTTGGGGTGGTGGTGGGTGGTAATGGTTGGGGTGGTGGATTTGAGAGATGTAATTTTGTATTTTATTAGGGATAAATCAGTCTATGATCCCCTGAGGTTTCATATAGAAAGGAATAAATGTAGTTTAACAAATTGCAGGGTGTCTAAGTGCAAGTGGTCGAAACCTCAAGGGGTCAAAGTGTAATTTTCCCAAAAAGATATTGTCAAATTCATCATATATGAAACACTTCAAAAATTAACTTAAAGCCTCAAATATAATTTGAGTCCTAGAATTCTCATAAAGAAACTTGAATGTTATAAGGTATTAAGTCAAAACTGTAATTGATGAACAATAACATAACCAAGATATATAATGATTCACTTATTTGAAGGAAATATTTGAATATAGTTTGTATTTTTGTTATAATTCTTATATCAAATGTAATGAGAGGCTCAAAATTGAATGTGAACTCAAAACTTTTACAAGGAATTCATATTCTCCTTTGGATGTAGGCTTAATACATTTACTTCCTTTGGTGCTCTTTTTTTTTTTTTTTTTTTCTTTTATTTTTATAAAATATAATTAAAAAGCACAAATTGGTGAAAATGATCTTTATTTACAGGCTTCCTTCCCCCTAAAAAGAGACATGATGCATGTTCAAGAAACCTTTTGAACAAAAGAGGTGTACTCAAAAAAGGCATAACCATCAAAAAAGGCATAACCATTCAAATAAGGCTTAGCAACAAATCCAATAGGTTATTGGGCCCAATAGGCCCATAAAACACAACCCTTAAAAAAAAGATCATTAAATCCAATATACATAAAAATGTGCCTGTTGGAAAAGATTCAAATTTTGAATAAAACTCCAACAACTAGAACTATTGTTGGGGGGTAGCAAAGGCATGCACGCAGCCAACACACCCCTTACTTATCGGCTACGGTGAATCTTTCGGGCACGTTGGTTACATAAAACACCACCGACCACTTCTATTTTTATCCTTATACTCCGATTCCTTTTATGCTTTATTGACGAAAATAGTCACAAGCCATGCGATACTGCCGACTATTGCTTGCCGTCGGCAATTTCTGGTGGGTCCCGCCAACTCGCACGTCCTTTTAGTTTTAGACTTTTTGTATCTATACCCTATATTGAGTATTTATATCTTTGTATTTTTTTTTATATTTGTATATATCTCTTCTTTATTATTGTAATTATTGCATTTGTACCCTTAACGTTAAAAGATGTAAACTTCCGTTTGAATGACTGTAATACTTTTTTATTTAATAAGTGTTATTTTGACTTCATTCCCTATGTTATTGCTTTTTCGCATCCATAACTCTCTATTTATCAAATTTATTGCATCTGTACTCTTAATGATATATTATATATTTTATTTGTAAAAAAATAAAAACAACTTCACAATGTAAGTTCTTATTTATGTTAACGAAAATAAAAATTGAAAATATATAACCTGAATCTATTTGGTTTTAAACGAATTAATAGGCATTTTATTAGGTATTAATACCTTAGACCGAGTTGAGTTATGAGAATTTGTTTTGAATTTTCATTATATTTCAATAGAAAAAACTTATTTATAAAGTTATCATGATCGTTTTATAAAAAAAAAAAAATATATATATATATATATATATATATATGCATCATGCGGCTTTTAACGTCGAGTATACAAATGCACAATTGTGATAAATAGAGGAATATGAATTGCAAAACGCGATAACATAGGAGAATGAATGCAAAATAACACTTACTAAGTAAAATGATATTATAGTCATTTAATAAAAATAAGTAACAGAAGTTTGCATCTTTTAACATCGGGGGTACTGATGATGAGCCAATGTGGAAATTGATTCAATCAAATCATATTTTGACACGTGGCAAGATCAATTATGTAATTATATGCTACATATGAATTCAGAACATATATTGGAAAGCCCATTTAACATGGGAGGATTATTCGAAAATCATTATACAGCTAGAGGATCTATTCGAGATGGACCTCGAACTAATATTCATTCGAAAGAGAACTTTTAAAATATTATGTTGCCTTAGACATAAGCCAATATAGGTTAATCACCTCGAGAGGGTCAATTTGTTATTTCATATAGAAGTTATCAACATAGTGCTATCTTTATCATTGGCAGGCATTTCGAGATAGAATTTCGAAATGACCAATTTACTATTCCAAAGTCATGACACTGTATGAATAGTCATATAAGTAAAGTAAAAATGACTTTCGAGATAATAACTCGAGATGATCATATAAACATAGGGGGAAACGAATATTAGACCTTCAAGAAATGGAGGGTCATAGAGGTAAGTCCTATTAAGATCTTCAGAATCTTGAAGCTTTAAAGGACTTGAAGCAACATAGAACCGTAATGTATTATTAATTTTATAACGGGATATTCATTACTAATCCAAGCGTTTCGAATATATTTATTTGAACGTTATGATCATTAATGAAGCGTTTTGAACATTCGAATCAAAACGCTTGTATATATTATTGAGACGTTTGAGTGAATTGAATGAGATGTTACAAATGGTTCGGTAATGATTATGAAGCTATAAAAGGATAATGATACACCAGAAATGGGGATGATATTCCTTGGCATTCTAGACTTTCTCTGAGAATTAGCAGAGCATCTGTCTTGAGAATCATATTTCTGAGTTGACGTTCTGTGTGGAACTTTCCGCTCATTTCTGACTGATCCTTATTTTTACCCCTCTCTCATTTCTTAAGGAAACCTTACATTAGAACGGTCGTTCTTTTGATTTAGGCCAGTGTAAGCTGATATTTCAAATCTCGTGTTGCACGAATCATCAAGGGTAGCTTATTTAACGATTTGTGCATCACCAGTACAATTGTAACAATTACGATAATAAATAGAATAGATATAAATATAAAAAAAAACGTAAGGATATAAATATAAATACTCTATATTGTATGGGTATAGATGCAAAAAGCCCTTTACTTTATAAAGTAAACCCGCTATGTCACCAGCTGAAGCGTGGATTTAGTTGGGCTAACGTAACCTCTTTAGTATATGGATGGGTAGTAGCTTGGGTGGCCGGCCTGATTGGGTTTTAGAAGGGATCCGGGTAAGATATATTGGCCCGTAGCTTTTTAATAGTCAAGCCCGACCCGATAATAATATTACACTTTAAGATTAGTTCTACTTTTAAATATGTAATCTTACAATTTTATTTTTATTTTTTTTTGTAGGCAATTGGATTTATGATTATAACTTTTGATTTTTATTATATAGATATTTCATCAAAAGTTATAATGCCTATAAAAAAGATTAAAATAAAGGTTAAATTTTATAAACCTCCCTTGAAGTTTGGTATAATACCCAGATACCTCTCATATCCTTCTCAAAAGTACAAATACATCTCCTCTATTATCTCTATTCGAATATGAACCTCTCCTACATTAACGGCACTAACGGAATTTAACGGAAATTATAAACTTTTACATGTTTTAGACTATTTTGCCCTTGCAATTAAACCTTCCACACCAGTATCACCACCACCACCACCACACCCTCACACCAAGTGGTGGGGTGGTGGTGGGAGGTGAGGGTGGTGGGGTGAGGGTAGTGGTGGGATGGTGATAATGTAGAAGATTTAAATACAAGGGCAAAATAGTTTAAAACATGTAAAAGTTTTTTATTTCCGTTAAGTCCCGTTAGTGCTATTAATGTAAGGGAGGTCCATATCTAGGCATGTCAACAGACCGAATCATGATCTGGATCCGATCCGATAATGTCGGATTCGGTAGAGGATTTTAGTGATCCGATCCGATTCGATCCGAAATATAATCGGATCGAACTCGGATGTTTAGTGGTCCGATCCGATAAAGATCTGATCCGGTCCGATTATAATTTATAATGACTATATATACATATATACAATTTACAGGTAATCGGATCGGATTCGGATATTCCGATTTCACTATCGGATCGAATTCGGATCACCTGTTTTATGATCCGTCGGATTTCAGATCGGATTCGGATTTTGCTATCGGATCAAACTTGGATCAGCTGCGATATGGTCCGAATCCGACCCGTTAACAGGCCTATCCATATCCGAATTGAGATCGTAGAGGAGATATATTTATACTTTTGAGAAGGATAGGATAGGTATCGGGGTATTAGACACTGTCATTTGATGGTCTTTGTTGCCGGATAAAAAACAGAAGAATTGGATGGTCCACAGTCAGAATAAACCGTCGTCGCGTCGGTGATCCTTTCGGTAGAAGAACAGTTTAATAACTTTGAGTGACTATTAGCCTTTTGAGTATATTATTGGTAAGACGAGCAATTAAGCTATTTAATTAATGAATGGAGGAGTTAGGTAAAAGACCGCCATTTCAGCACCCACTTATCAAAAGTTGGTGAAGTAATTAACTAAGTAGTGGATCAGATTACTTAGCCTTCCTAGTTCCTACATATTGGACTAGGTCTTGCGATCATCTTAATTAACAACATTCCTCTATCTTTATTTATTTTAAGTTGTAATCTTCATTGGTTATAGAGTCACTATATATATATATCTTTCTTACTTAATTCAAAGTTTGTTGGGCTAACTAGGTCAACTCCATTTGGCTAGTCCTTCTCATAATGTATACATGTTCAATTTAAAAAATAATGTTAAAAAAAAATACAGGAAAAATACTAATGGGGGGTATATGTTACTTATGAGGAGCATGTGGTGTAGGTCTTTTATTGGTTTCCCAAGGTATCCCCAGGCTTCCCAGGACTAATCCTTCGAGGTACGGTCGGGCAGACGAAGACCTCTCCCAAAAAAATTTGCTGCATCCACAAGGGATCGAATCGGAGACCTCTTGCTTAAGCGACTAGTGCCCCTTCCACTTAGGCCAACCTTCGTTAGTACATGTGGTCACAAATACTATTTCTTAACTATATATGAATATAAAACCATATGTAATACTATACAGACATAAATGTTGCTTTGATTTACCTGTGTCAAAATTTTTATTTTTTATTTTTTCAGACTGATCCATGGTGGCAAGATAACCCACAGATGCTGCAGGATAAGAGTGCAGGTAGACCTAAATCTATCCAGGTGCCGACCAACACGAATGCAATCGGATTCAATTGAAGAATAAATCGTCCTGTACCTCTTTTTTTTTTTTTTTTTCCCGCTATCGTAAAGACTTTATCGATCTTAGCTAGGACCCGCGATCTTAGAACCCGGGGATAGCACTCTTAGGTCTTTACCACCATCCCAAAGTGGCACCTTCATTTAGGGTCAATTGGTTCAGTTCAAACCAAATGAAACAATTCAAAAAATTGGGTTGGTTCATTACGATTTAAAAAAATAAATTAATTAATTCAGTTTTAATATATTAGTTTCTATATTATGGTTTTGGTTCGGTTTTCGATTTGGTTTATTATAATTTAGTTTGATCTGGTTTGACCATTTAACCAAACCAAATCAACCGAGATACCCCTAGGATTAGAGCTCACTGGACCGGACATACGGTTTCGATGATAAGCTACCATTTGCATGGTTTGACAGAGTCGCCCTGTCCAATTAGTTATTGTTAACCTGAAGAAAATTAAGTTTATATTATGGTAAACAAGTGGTATAAGATAAAGAAAGTTAAGTTTATATTATGGTACGATCTGTTATCAATATATTTATTTATATAAAATATAAAACATAAAACATATATATATTTTCCACATTATTTATAATGTTGTACACGTTCATGTTAAGTACTTGGATTATTGCAGCGAACAGAGACAAACCGTGTATATGGCTTCAAAGCCCGTCTCGGGGTGCTACTCGGTTCGGTTTGGATTAGGTTAACCTCAACCCAACTCCAAATAAATTACCTCTTTATAGATCAACCGAAACCCGAACTATGAAACTCAAACACCAAACCAATATTATTTAATTTGTAAACCCTAAACCCAACCCAAACTGCAATTTTGGGTTGGTTTGAGTCGGGTCATATATTTAATTAGACTTAAACCAATCTGAATAATGTGCAAATACTTAAAAAATCAAATCTAACTTGCCCAACACATTCAACTGCGCCTTACTTGGAAATAGCATAAGTATATTATTAACCGGGTTAATTCGGTTTGGGTTCTGGGATGGGTCAGGTTACCCGAAGCCCTAATCTAAAATCGAACCGAATTAATTCGGGCAACCCAAAGTCTTACTAAAATGGCGGGTAATGGATATTATTAAATTCTTGGGGTACTATATTTGTTGCACAAGAGGGTCTCAAATGTAAAACCAACTGTGTCATTAAAATTTCTAAAGTAGAAACAGTACAAATCTAGACAAACTTGAGGCCTTGTTCAAACTATAGAAAAACTTAAGAACTTGCTTCATGAAATCCAAACATACTTTCATCAAGTCTAAAATAGACATAATAACCCAAGAGCTAACTCCTTGACTTCAACATCTTAACTTTGTTTTCTGGCAGAAACTGATGAGGCCGTAGCACTGGGATGAACCCTTTTAGTAGTTTTCCCAAATATCCCAGATTTTCTGGCTTTGGGACTTACATCTCCTCTCCTCACTCTTTCTTCCTCCACTCTCTTCATCTTCTCCTTGTGGAGCTTCTGCATCACGTAAACTTCTGCAAAACTCGCTCCGACGGATGACATTGCCGGAAAACAGTAGACGAGAATCTATGAATGAAGTGAGGAGAAGGGGGAATTTATAGGAGTTTTCATGTTGGCTTGGTGACAAAGCCATCACTACTTGGGTGTGCATCTCATGGCTTAATTTATAGGAGTGTTGAAGAGAAGATAAAATGTCCTTTTTTTTGAGTGGCTCTTTCGTGGCTTAACCATTACTACCACAAATGTGCCACATCAGATTTTGTGATTAGAAGTAAGAATGATGCGTGTAAGGAAAGTTCGACACGGATGGGGCCTCTTGTCGGGTTCTTTATTGCTTTATTAATGGATCGCGTTGACCCGTATAGCTGTCCGGTTACATCTGGATATAGATTCGGGTTTTTTGGACCTACTTGTTAAATTTAATATTGTCAAATCCCTGTTGAATGGTCCAATCCATTAAAAACCTATACATAGTTTGGGTCGAGTCATTATGGTCGGAACAAAACTAATTTGGACCGGGGAGCTTTTTGATCTTCAGATCCGATGATTAATCCATCCGGGTCTAACCGGTTTACATTGGAATTGTTTTCTTACAAATTTATAAAGAGTCGTGAAAGAGCAAACCCTGTTCCGCTACAATAGTAGCGGAACTCTGACGTGGCATAGTCGGATTGGATTCCCCCGTCACAGACTCCTACGCAGCATTTAACCTTCATTAAATCAAAAGATTTGATTTACGGTTTTACCCTTACAATTTTACTCTTGAACGATTTAAAAGCTGTAGAATCAAAAGATTTACCCCTAGATTTCATCTTTTCTCTTAAATGACTTAAAAGTCTATGACCAATGATATTTTAAGTTTTTTTTTTCTTTTACTTTTTTGTATGAATTTCTTTTCTTTTAATAAAAAATTAAAAACCCTTTTCTCTACCCTCTATAGCATGTACTTGCACTAAGGAGTGCAATTTGATTCGGTTTGGTTAAGGTTGACATCAACCCAAGATTAAACCGACATTCATGAAGGTTAATCCAAAAATAGATCAAACCGACTTGAGAATTGAACTTTTTAACCTGAAAATTGAACCGAATTGAAATGAAAATCCTAAACCCAAATTGTAGTTTTGGGTCGTTTTGAGTCGGGTTAAGTCGAGGTTAATACACTATTTTTTAGTATTACATTATATATATATATATATATATATATATATACACACACAAAATTCCATTTACATTGGTTCAATATTGTTGGGTTTAGAATTATATATACTAGAGTTTGTTATTTGATTCGGTTCGGTTCGGTTTAACTGAGGCTTCAACCCAAAACCAAACCGATTTAAATACGGTTTTATAATTTTAAAACAAAAACCGAACAAAATATCTAGAAACCCAAACCAAACCAAACTGAAAATTGATTTGGATCAGTTCGGTTTCATGTTTGACCAACTCAAGTTGCATCCCTAACTTGCATGGTGTCAGGGATTGGATACATATTTTCTGTGAACTTGGACTGGGTGAACCTCGTGTGAATCTCACACGAGGTTGACATCTGTCCCAGACCCACTAAAAAATGGTGATTGACATTTTTAAAGTGCTAAGAGACCTAGTGAACTTGAAATTGGTTTCTAGCTTAACCGATGATGGCCTAGGACATGTGTCAACCTCGCCCAAGCCAATCACCGATTAAGGTAGAAACTAATTTCATGTTCATTAGGTATCTTGGGGTTTTAGAAATGTCAGCCACCCTTTTTATTGAGTCCCGCCTAGGACATGTGTTAACCCTCTATGCAAGTTAGGGGTGCAACTTGGGTCGGTTAAACCATAAACCAAATCGATCCAGACCTATTTCAGTTCGGTTTGGTTTGGGTTTCTAGATATATGGTTCGATTTTGGTTTTGAAATTATAAAACCAAATTTAGATTGGTTTGGTTTTGGGTTGAACCGAACCGAATCAAACCCCAAACTCTAGTATATATAATTCTAAAAAATAGTGTATTAACCCGACTCAAATTGACCCGAAACTACAATTTGGGTTAGGTTGATTTAGGTTTAGGATTTTCCATTTCAATTCGGTTCGGTTTTCGAGTTAGGAAGTTCAGTTCTCAAGTCAATTCGATCTGGTTTTTGAGTTAACCTTCACCATGATCAGTTTAGTCTTAAGTTGATGTCAACCCGAACCAAACCGAACCGAATTGCACTTCCTAATGCAAGAACATGTTATAGAAAAAGTTTCTACAATAGGATATAGAAATGGGTTTTTTTAACTTTTTATTAAAAGAAGGAAAATTCATACAAAAAATAAAAGAAAAAAACTTTAAAATATCATTGATCATAGAATAACTTTTTAAGTTATTTAAGAGAAAAGATGAGATCTAAGGGTAAAATCGAAATACAAATTTTTTGATACTAAAGCGCTTTTAAATCGTTAAAGATAAAACTACAATTTAAGGGTAAAAGCGTAAATCAAAGTTTTTGATTTAATACAAGGTTAATTGCTACGTAGGATTCTCTGACGAGAATCCAATTCCACGAGGGCATATTCGTTATTATTGTAGCGGAACAGGCTTCTTTGGATCACGACTCATTTATAAAATACTAGTTTCTTTTTTGGTTAAGACTGATTAATAACATTGCCTTCTAAGCTGCGTTTGCCCCGACTTGCGCTTTTGATTAAGCACGCGTTGGATAAGTGACTCAATGAGATCACTTATCCACAAAATTAGTGCTGCGTTTAGCCCAGCTTATATAAATGCTTATTTTAGCTTATAGCTTATTAAAGCATTTTTTTAAATTAAAAATATGTTTCATAACACTTAATGAGTAAATGCTTATTTATAGACGGTAGGAGAGGCTACCCATAAGGAGAAGTTGTTGAGAGCAACTTCTCTCATCACTTATGCGGGAAGATACTTTTAAACTTTAGTAATATTTTTATAATACTTATTTTACTACTAAACTTTTATAAACACTTAAATAAATGTATTTACCAAACGCTATTTTCTTTCAAGTAAACAACTTATTGTTACTGTAGATAAGTACTCCCATTGAGTCACTTGTCCAATGAGTGCTTATCCAAATGCACAAGCCTCGACAATTGTAATCTAATATTTTGCTTGGTTTGAAAAAAATGTGTTTGATATAATAATGATAACTTAGAGACAAGCCATATAAATTGTCTTAAAATTTAGGGATAAAATTATTGTTTTTAAAAACTTTAATATTGTGTTCAGGGATAGAAGTGTCATTTTCAAAATATCACTAATGTATAGAACCCACTTTGGAGCAAGTGGTAAGGAGAAGTTGTTGAGGGCCACTTCTCCTTGTGGGCCTATCAACCTGTACTCCTTATGAATAGGAACTTACCTACTCACTGTTATCAAACACACTTATAACTTAAAAAAAAAAAAAAAATGAGTGCTATAATAAGTTATAAGTTCAAATAAGCACTTAATTAAGTAGTGCCAAACGTAACAAATATTAGAGTTTCTTAGGCTAATGGCACCAAGCAATCATTAAACCATGCATTAAGGAAAATATCAGTGGAGAAGAGTAAAGAATGCAGAGAATAAATATCTAAAAGGATCATCCTCTGTAATGAGAGAGATTTTCACCAAGGAGAATCATTTGATGACAAAAAAACAAAAACATAGAAGATCTCTAGAGATATTTCATCAAAATATCTTTGTTACAGCCTCTGTTCCTTAGGGCCCACCTCTTATAGAGAGGAATATCTATGGGGATTTCAGTCAAAAACAATCCTGTTGAAGGCTTTAATGCTCTTTTTTTGGCTGAGGGGAATAAGAAAATATCTTCAGAGTGAGTGGTGTCAAAATTCTAATGATGAAATTGGATGATTAGGATGAAGTCACTTGCAGTTGATTCAAATTATTAAACTAACAGATCTTTTTTTGGAAAGGAAAATAGCAGATCTTATTAACATAAAGTCATTAGGGTGATATTTCATATGATAATTAAACAAAATCAATTAAATGATTATAAATAAAAATAAAAACATTCTTATAAAAACAATCATACTTGGTGACTAAAATAATATTTCAAGCTTAATTATATAAACATCAAAAGGGTGATCTAGATCTAGTCAACAAAAATAGTAGAAATCATAACATTTCTTATAGTTGTATAAAAATAAAATAAAAATAAACTTCATTCTGTTCATAAACAAACAGATTGAAGAATATGTACATTCAAAGGATTACTAAATTTGAAGAATAAAGAAAAATTTAAAAGTCATTTTAAAAACCCATTTCATTTCTTAAAATAGTATGTGTTTGTGTGCTTGTGCAATGCCAAAAATTTATATATATATTATATTGTGTGTGCTTATGCATGTATCTATGCCCTGCTCTGTTTCATTTCAAAAACTCCTTTGCACCTGAATCTTTGAGCAATCTTTTATTTCTTGGAAGTACAATGACTTTCACAATCTCAGTTATAAGAAATGAAGGAGCTACAGTCTAAAATGGATAAAAATCATAATTTCATTTTGAGACTCAGAGAGAGAACAAATATGATATGTTCATAAAAAGAGATTTTTCAGCCTCCTCGTCGCTTCTACGATACGATCTCTATTTCCGAAAGAACTAACTCTAATATACTCTTCGCCACCGGGACCAAATCCACTCCCTGGAACAACAGTCATGTGTGTTCTCTCAAGAATCTCAGTAAATACATCCCAAGATCTCAAACCCGGAAAATGTACCCAGACATAAGGTGCATTTTTGCCACCATATACCTTCAAACCGAGAGATTCAAATGTGTCGACCAGTATTTTCGCATTCTCCATGTAGTAGTCAACCACAGTTTGCACAGCCTGAAACACAGATAGATCAATAAGGACAATGATCAAGATCCTTGAGAAAATGTCCTCCCGTACTTGGGACGTTCGTAGGACACCTCCTCAAAAGAGGGGTGGGTTCCGTGTCTCCCCTATGGGGGGGTGGGCGGGGGGAGTGGTCGAGTAACTACCAGCACGGAGATACCAAAAAAAAAAAAAAGATTCTCAAGAAAATACCAAGGATTTAAAAACTAACTTAAAAACTAACCATGTAACCTTCTGCAGAAAGACATGCCAGCCCCCCGGCCTGAGCAATATTAGATGCGCCATTAAAGCAGGTGCACACGATGCGGTTGAAGTCCTTTATGATGGGATATCCATTTGAAAATCGCAACTCTTCGGGGACAACCGTCCAACCAAGACGGACGCCTGTGAACCCGGCAAATTTGGAGAAAGATGAAATCTCAATTGCAACCTAAGTGACAACCAGAGCAATGTTAGATGAGAAAGCATGAAAATTAGACCAGACCGGCCTCAAAGAACTTCACCAAGTTAACTAGTAGTAGCTTACCTCTCTGGCACCAGGAATTGCAAAGATTGATCTTGGGCTATCATCTGTAATATAAGCGGCGTAGGCCGAGTCATAAATAATTATTGATCCATTTTCCCTTGCAAATTCCACCAGTTGCTTCAACTGCTCCCATGATGCGGCATAACCAGTCGGATTATTAGGAGAACAGAAAAAGATAATATCTGCTCGAGAAGTAGATAGCAATTTGGGAAAGAAGTTATTTTCGATCCCACATTTCATGTACTCGATGTTCCTATACTTGCCAGTTTCTTCTTGGTACTCGCCGGCCTGACCTACTATAACACTCAAATCTATATACGCCTGCCTCAAAAAACACATGGTCCATAAATGAAACAGTTCTAAAGAGAAAAGTGAGAAAATATTTCAACAGGAAACAGTCCAAAGTTACATACAAATTACAATGACATTAAAACTACAGGAAGAAATATATGATGGACCTCAGATTTATCATCCTTGACAAGCCCTAACCATGTTGCATAGAATGTCCACTGAATCGGTTATCTAAACCATGCAATCAAGAAACCACCGACTCGGTTATCTTAACCATTCTAAGGCTGTGTTTGGCCCGGCTTGTGTTGTTGGCTAAGCACTCGTTGAATAAGTGACTCAATGGGAGCACTTAGCCATTGCAACGATATGTTGCTTGGTTTGAAAAAAAATGTGTTCGGTAATACGGATTTAACTTAAATACCTTGATAAGACAAACTCGTATAAATTATCTTAAAATTTAGGGATAAAAATGTCATTGTTTAAAAAGCTTAGTATTGTGCTCAGGGCTAGAAGTGTCGTTTTCAAAGTGTCACTTTCCCGCATAAGTGGTACGGAGAAGTTGTATATATATATATATATATATATAGATAGAGATAGAGAGAGAGAGAGAGAGAGAGAGAGAGAGAGAGAGAGAGAGAGAGAGAGAGAGAGAGAGAGAGAGAGA
>JAUPMG010051966.1:0-13857 GCA_031762675.1 Pachysandra terminalis | reverse complement strand
GGGCATTGCATCAAAAAAAGTGCAAGCAAGTTCCAATTCTCCATTCCTGGCATGCCCTGTAACCATGGTGTTCCATGAAACAATGTCCCTCTCCATTAATACATCAAAAATCCTTCGAGCAAGCTCCAACTCCTTGCATTTCACATACATATCCAAAAGAGCATTCCCCAAGATTAAATTCCAAGAATTGATAAACTCTCTCCGCTCTATCCACGCATGAACTGACTTGGCCCAACGTGCATCTCCCACTCGTCCACAAGACATGAGGAGACCAACCATGGTAAAATCATCAGGATCAATGCCAGAAACTACCATTTCATGGAACAGTTCCAGTGCTTCTAAGCTGTATCCCATCCTCACGTATCCAACAATCATGATGTTACATGAAACAGCATCTGGAGTCGGCAATTGTCGAAACACCTGATGCGCAAGATCCATTTCTCCATTCTCTGCATACATCTTGATAAGGGAGTTCTGCAAATTACCATGGGACAGAGAACCTGTGATAATGGCATGGCAGTGGATCTGCTTCCCTTCTGAAAGATATTTGGAGGTTTTGAGAAGAGAGAGGAGAGTATTTTTGTCAGGATAAATGTAAGATCGTAGCATGGAGTTATACAGGGAAAATGATTGGCTTAAAGAGGGCGATAAAGCAGAGATCATGGTGTTAGAAATATAGAGATTGGGATGGGGAGTATAGTAATTGAAGAGGAAGATTGCCAAGTCTAAGTTTTCAGGGTGTGAACTGGCTGAGAATGAAAGTAATCTGCTCATAGGAAATGTTTGAGTGGCAAGATGGATCTTCAACATTTGAGCCAGAATCTGTTTAAAATGATCCCTAGTTCTGCACTTCTCAAGCAGAACAAGAGTTAGATGATTGAGGGTGAGCGACACAGTTGGGTCCCAACCAGCTCTGCTGTGGGGTGACGCAGATGCGGAGAAAAGGCGACTGCTACAAATGCAACGGTACATACCAGCCAGGAGCTGCCAATACTGACCCCCAATAAATATGTTGGAAAAAATTATTACACTGTTCTAGGAGCAGTCAGCTTCCAACCATCCCAAAATGCTAAAAGCAAGGTAAGGTCCCACAGTCAATGTGGATCCAGGATCTCAACTATACAAACAAATCAACTAGAAAACACAATAGAAACCTGTGCAGCATACAAAACTAGCTCTGGAGAGAAATCAGAACCATATGAGTGTAGTGAAATTGAAGAGGAAAAAGAAAAGAAAAAAAGAAAACAGAAAAAATATGATAAAAAAATTAGCATTCAACATAAAGAGAACATTGAGAACGGTGTGAAACCATTACATACCTTAAAAGCACCAGTTCTTGCTTCATGAGACCCCATTTTTGAGCCCAGCATTGCCAATTGAGGCTTTACCCATGGTGGATTGTACTTCAACCCACAAAGCTTCCTCAGTAACCATGTGCTTGAAATCCGGATATTTGGTGTTCCTCTGTTGCAATGGATAATACGAATTATTAAACTGAAGGATATTACATGTGACAACACCAGAAACTATCAGAAAATAGATCACAGCAAAACATAATTAACAGTGTTAATTACAAGTTTGCATGAAGTGGCATACTAGTTTCATAATAGAGTTGGGATGCCATTATTAGCTCATTCAAGATATGCCAAAATAGATGTGCACATGTTATTGAGCTAATTTAAGGTGCTGTGAGAGTGTGGAAAAGTGGATTGCCTTCAATTATATGCTGATTCCACCAATGCCATCAGAATTTTAGTTAATCAGGGCCCTCACAGCTGTCAATTTTGCAGGCTTGGCCACTATATAATTGGTTTATTGTTCAGCACCATGGATTTAATCCTGCCCATCATTCAAATTACAAATGTTGATATTCCTCCTAGCATGTGCAACGGGTTGTGATAGACATAGACAATTTTTTAAAAACCTGATTATCATTCTGAATAGTACAAAAACAAACATAAAAATATTCTATTATGAGAAATTATATAGATTACCTTGTTCTTCCTATTATCCCACCAGCCAACTGGATTAGCAAAGAAGGCCTGACACAGCTCTTCCTGTGTTATTAGCATCATAGTTCTCAAGGCTTCCACCTGCAACAAAAACGAACCAAAATGATGCATATAAGCAAAAACGTTGGAAACGAATAATATTGAAAAAAAAAAAAAAAAACTACACCATTGTCTAATTAGTCTCTCACAATCAAAAAAGATAAGATATGGCTACCTTCATGGGATTCTGATGTAGGGCAAAGAAGAACAGGATTAGTAAATCCAGCCATAGAACACACAACCTTCTAGAGGTGCTAGGGTTTAAGGGCAAAACCTTAGAACATTGGGAATAAAAGAGAAAAGCTTCTCAATTCAATTTCATAAAACGTCTAATAATGAAAACTCAACAATCTCTTCCCTATTTATAAGACAATCCTATCTCAAACAAAACCCTAAACTGCTAAAATAACAATCCTAAAATAAATAGGAAACTACTAAAAACAATCCTAAAAGAAATAGGTAAGCAAAAATTACTAAAACGGGTAAACAAAAGACTTCGGAGGCCATTTTGAGGTCTAAACGACTTTAAACGGCCAACATGCATCTCTAACATGGCATAGCCGTGAATCTTGTAGATCTTGTCGTTAGCTTTCCGAAACAGTATTATAAGCCTAATTCCGAAACCGGAGCCCAAAGTTATGCCCGTTTGAAGCCACGGTGTGCATGGTGCATCTTATTTCGATCCAACGCTTCTAAGTAAGCATCCGCAATCACCTCTACTACATCATTCTCCCAAGGTGTGAGAGAATTCGCAACGTCATCATCGGAACTATCCCCATAATATGGCACAAGTGTGCTTCACATTGAACACGCCAGCCGTACGAATATAAGTTGGCAACTTCAAACGATAAGCATTAGGATTGATCTTCTCAATAATCTCTTAACGGTCCAATCTTCCTTGTAGCAAGCTTGTTGTACTCTCCAACAGAAAACTTATCCTTAGTCAAGATAGCCCATACATAATCATCAACATCGAACTTTACATGACGTCGTTTCTGATCAGCTGCAACCTTGTATTTGGCATTGGACTCCTTCAGATTTTTCCGAACAGCCTCATGTATATCTTGCAAGTGTGTAATAAAATCTTCAGCCTTCTTACTTGGACGTTTCAAATCTAGTACTGGAGCTAAGTCCAATAGTGATCTGGGATTATAACCAAATACAATGGTGAAAGGACTGAAACCCGTGCTCCTATTGACAGTGCGGTTGTAGGCAAACTCCGCTTGGTACAATTTCTGATCTCACATCTTCAAATTGGCTCCCACCAAGCTTCGTAGTAAATCACTCAACGAACGATTAACAACCTCCGTTTGGCCATCAGTTTGAGGATGATAGACACTGCTAAAATCCACCCCTGTATTTACAAGTTTCCACAAACACGTCCAAAAGTGACTAAGAAATCGAGTGTCTTGATTAAAAACAATAGATTGAGAAAGACCATGAAGACGATAAACCTCACGAAAATACAATTGTGCCACACGGACTGCATTTGTAGTCTTTTGCAAGCAATGAAGTGTGTCATCTTTGAAAAACGATCAACAACCACAAAGACAAAGTGCATACCTCTTTGTGTACGAGGAAGTCCCACGACAAAATTCATACTCACATCAGGTCACGGTTGTCCTGGAATAGGAAGAGACATATACAACCCTGCATTATTTGCTTTGCCCTTAGCAATATGGCAAGTATGACAATTCTTCACAAACTTATACACTTCCTTACGCATAGTTGGCCAGAAAAAGGAACTAGACACAAATAGGAAGGTCTTGTCCCATCCCTTATGTCCTTCATTATGAAACTCCTTGATAATTTTCAACCAAAGACTAGAATCGGGTACACATAACTGATTCCCCTTAAAAAGGAAACCATCATGGAGAAGGAAGTCTGATCGCTATCCTGCTTTCACTCCATCCAACACAATCGCAAAAAATGGGTCAAAAGCCAATAACTCACGAAAAGAATCAAAACCAAGTACTTGGATGTGCATGGCAATGAGTAAAGAGGCTTTACAACTCAGGACATCAACAACACGATTTTGTAAACCAGGTTTATGCCTGAGAACAAAAGTATACTCCTGCAAATAAGAAGCCCAGTCTACATGCCGAGAAGAGAGCTTATCCTGACTATTAATATGCTTTAAAGCATCATGATCAGAATATAGAACAAACCTTGCATGCACTCGGTAATGACGCCAATGCTTTAAGGCTTGTATAACTGCATAGAACTCAACATCATATGTGTTGTATCTCAACTTAGCACCATTCAACTTCTCAATAAAATAAGCAGCAGGCCTCCCCTCTTGGCTCATAACAGCCCCAATGCCCACCTTTGAAGCATCACAATGAAGCTCAAAAGGCTTAGTACAATCAAGAAGAACAAGAACATGTGCTGAAGTTAACTAAGCCTCTATCACAGAAAAAGGCTTGCTTTGCATCTTCGGACCAAAAAAAATTCCAACCTTCATCCAGTTCGTAATAGGCGTCATGATGGAACTGAAATAAGGAATAAATTGCCTATAAAAAGATGTCAAACCATGAAAACTCCATACCTCATGAATATTAGTTGGCTTCGGCCGCTGTCTCACTGCGTCCACCTTAGAATCATCCATACAGATGCCATCTTTAGAAACAACATATCGGAGAAATAACATCGTGTCTATTATAAACGAACACTTATTGAAGGCCACGTAAAGTTACTCTCTTTGCAAAACTAAAAGAACCTCTCTAAGGTGTTGCACGTGCAGATTGGGGGTCAACACTATAAATCAAAATATCATCAAAATAAACCACCACAAAGGTACCAATGAAGAGTCTCAACACTTGGTTCATGACCCGCATGAAGGTGCTGGGAGCATTGGACAAGCCGAACGGCATTGCTAACCACTCGTACAACCTCTCATGAGTCTTGAAGACGGTCTTCCACTCGTATCCAAGACGTATTCGAATTTGGTGATGACCACTTTTTAGATCCAACTTACTAAAAACAATAGCTTCACCCAACCGATCTAACAAGTCATCTAATCGGGGAATCAGAAATCTGTACTTGTGATATTATTTATAGCTCGACTGTCTACGCACATACGCCAACTACCATCCTTCTTTGGCGTACGCAATACAAATACAACACAAGAACTGAGACTCTCACAGATGTGACTCTTTTGCAACAATTTCTCTACTTGGCACCATAACTCCCCATGCTCCTTAGGACTTATGCGATAGTGTGGTCTGTTAGGCAAGTTGGAACTCGGAACCAGATCAATCTGATGTTGTATATCCCATAGAGGTGGTAACTCATCTGGGAGGCTTTCAGGGTATGCACTCTGAAACTCCTGCAGTAAGGGTTTCACAATCTCTATAATGAATCCACCAATTTCCCCCTCCATACCAACCAGTACATACACTATCCTCGTCTCTTCCATCTCCCTCATAAATCTGCCCATAGACAAGAGATTGGAGCCCTTCCCAACTAGTGATTCAGGTACAATCTCTTTCTAGGACATGAGTATGATTCGGGTATTGTCCTACATGAAGCTATAAGTATTCTTTCGGCCATCATGTGTAACATCCCTATCGTACTGCCATGGTCGTCCCAACAGAAGATGACAAGAATACATAGCAATAATGTCACACCACACCTTGTCCAAGTATTTCGAGCCAATAGAAAAGTTAATCAAACAACGCTTGGTACCTTTTACTTCATTGTCAAGCCAAGACAACTTGTAGGGATAGGGGTGTTGTGTAGTCTCCAACTTCAACTTTTGGACAACTTCAATCACTATGTTCTCATAACTTTTAGAATCAATAACGAGTTGGCAGACTTTGCCGCCAATGGTACAGGTGGAGTGAAAGATATTGTGACGAAACCATCTGTCTCCATTGGAGTGAGACAAATCCTACGTGTCACTAGAACCGACCTTTGATCACCCCGAACGTACTCTTCTAGAGGGCTATGTTCATCAAACACAGTATCCTGCTCAGGCTCGTTGTCTAGTCCCTCATCAAATTCCTCACCTTCCACGAACAACCCCTTATTAGGTCTATCAGCTTTTCTGCACTAGGTGGCTCAATAGCCTAGTTCTCCACACTTAAAACACTTCATTCCCACGGTATTGATTGGTTTGTTATTGTTGACTGGCAGTGTCAAAGCCCTTCCCGTGAGCTGTACGATACTGCTTGTCTACACGTTTGCCCGACTGTTGAGTGCAAAGTAGGGTTAAAGACGCCAACAATACCACCCCTTCTCAAGATAAGAGCTCTGGCATGTGCTTCAAAAACAGAAAATATATCAAATAAATTCAAGGTATCTTGGAATTGCTGACACAAACCTCCAATATACCTGGATGCAAGTTGTTCTTGAGATTCGGCTAGGTCATTGCGGGACACCAATTGATAGAAGCCATTGGTGTAATCGTCCACAAATCTCGCACCTTGATGAAGGTTCTACAAACGATGACACAGAACTCTCGTGTAGTTATAGGGCAAAAAGGCTTGCTGCATATGCTTCTTAAGCTTCTCCCACGAACTGATCTTGGCCTTACCCTGTCTGGTTCGAGTAAGTTTGGACTGTTGCCACCAAGCAGAAGCACGTCCTCGGAATTTAGCAGCCACTAAAAGAACCCGTCTATCATCGGGAACCTCCTTGAAATCCAGAATCTCTTCCACAGTATTAATCAAATCCAGAAAATCTTCCAGTTGCAAACCGCCATGGAAATCGGGCATATCAACCTTCAATCCAGATTCCCAACGATTTGAATTAAATCATCTCTCCTCCTTGGGTAGACTTCTGCAAAAGGATTTTCAGATTCCGTATCCTGCTCCCTGTTTTGACGCACAATCAAAGCGGTCATCTGCGGGGTGAGGATCTCGATCTGTGGTGTGAGTCTTGCTACATTATCACACTCGCGAACTTCTTCCAAAGGAGCATCTCACCAACCACATCTACAAGACAACATATTGACGCAAGCTTAATACCAACTAATGTAGGACGAAGAAGAACAGGGTTGATAAATCCAGCCACAAAACACACAACCTTCTAGAGCTGCTAGGGTTTAATGACAAAACCTTAGAACAGTAGGAATAAAATAGACAAGCTTCTCAATTTAATTTCACAAAACATCTAATAATGAAATATCTACAATCTCTTCCCTATTTAAAAGAAAATCTTATCTCAAAGAAACCCTAAACTACTAAAATAACAATCCTAAAAGAAATAGGAAACTACTAAAAGCAATCCTAAAAGAAATAGGTAAGCAAAAGTTACAAAAAACGACTAAAAACAGCCAACACACATCCCTATTACGGCACTATGAGTCTTGTAAGTCTCGTCGTTAGCTTTCCGAAATGATATTATAAGCCTAATTCCGACATTTGAGCCCAAAGTTACGCCCGTTTGAAACCACAGTACGCACATTGCATCTTATTTCAATCCAACGCTTCTAAGTAAGCATCCACGGTCACCTCCACTACATCAGATTCACACCATGCTCATACAAAGGCATTGGTGAGAACCATTCTCAACAAAAATCAGCCTCTGAACAACCACCTCCAGTAGATTCCAATAAATCCATAAGCTTTCTGACACAAATCAATGGCACAAAAAATAGGTAATCAGTGGTGTCATAAATCTTGGAACCTTATAACAGATCTGCTTCTTTACATCCCCAATTTCAATGGCATCTGAAACCAGCTAACCAGATACATAAACATGGTGGCCTTTCTCTACATGCTCAAAATGATATGGGCAAACTCATCCCATAATGTTAAATTGATCCCGCAGACATCAGTAAAAGGTTTTGAAAAGGCACTCAGAACATCACCAACGATAGAATTTGTGAAACAATTGGATTTACTGCAACAAACTCAACAAGAAGGACAACAAGTAGCCATATATAAGTTCTCCACATAACTGATGGTAACACTTCCTATCATTTTATTTTGCATAGGAACATGTGAAAATCCTCATTTGGAAGGGCATGATGAGCAACTAACATTAATCTTTGCAGACAAACATACAGCACATGTATAGTATGCAGTAAGATACAACTTCCACTGCTGTATTGGAATTACACTGTAGAAGCTTATTGCAACAATGGTTTTGAATTTCCCAAAACTTTAGCGAAATTCCCATACATAAATATATCCTTGAAATTATTTTACATATTATTTAGATTAATTAAAGAAGTAAAATTTTCCCATAAATTTCCTTGTTCAGTCATGGCAAAAACTCCCTCCAAATCAAAATTTAAAACCATGATTGCAACATAAGTTACAGCTGCATTCCAACAGTAGCAGGATACAGCCATTTGGGAGTGATTAATAGAAAACTATAATGAACTAGATACGTATTGCAAGATAAAATCCAGTCTTTGGTACTTCGCTAGAACACCCAAGAAGCATAAACCAAGTGAACTGAGATTAGTTTCTTCTCTTTCAGTTCCACTAAAGCAAGCAACATCGAGAACAAGATAAGGTTCAATAAAATCCTTAGTAAAATCCTTAGTTCTTCTCACCAGTCATCAAATCAAAACAAAACAACGAAGAAAGTGAACATTAGATAACGGATACAGAGTAGATTACTAGACAATATCAGAACCAAATTTTCTGACGCCAAGGCGATTCCTGAAGACGACCTTTCCGAAGATGAGATGCTTGACTTGGACGGGAGTTCCGACAATGCCGATGAGATGAGCCGAGTTGCAGAGCTGGTTCTTCCATGAAACCTCTGAAGGTCTAGGGTACACCACTCACTCGTGGTGATAGCTGTAGTCGATCGAGCATCTGAAACTGCAATGAAACCCTAGCTGTTGGTTTGTGATTTCCCTCCGAGAAGAAGAAAGGTTACGAGTGAAGGGATTTTGTAAGAGGGTTTTGCAGAAAACGAGTTTCTATGCTTCCCGCGCGCACATGTGCTTAGTAAGCTGCCCTAGCTAGTGCAACTTGCGTCGGGCTAACTCGAACCCAACCCAACCCAATCCGATTTGGAATCGGTTTGGGTTGGATTTTATATCACAGTGGATCGGTTTTGGGTAAAAAAAAATCAACTTGAATTAATTTGATTCGGTTTTGGGTTGGGATTTCGATAAACTGACCTAATTCGAAACTCAAACTGAATTAGGGTTAATAATATATATATATATATATAATTTAGACTTTAAAGATTTATAAAAGCCCCTTTTAACTTCGGAAATGGGAAACATCACTTAATATTTTTGTTTGATGCCTGAATCATAATAGTGTTTATGATTTAATAACCAATGTAGTTAGTCTCATGTTTTTTATTTGATAACGGTGTTTGATTGCAATATGTTTTGTTGCAGTTAAATGTACCGAGCAAGTTAGATTTGATTTTTTAAGTATTTGCATATTGTCCAGTCTAGTTTAAATCCAAATATATGACTCAAGTTGTGATTGTACTTATCAAACCGATCCAAAGCAACCCAAAATTACAGTTTGGGTTGGGTTGGGATGAGTTTAGGATTTATTAAATAAAATTTGTTTGGTGTTTAGGTTTCACAGCTCAGGTCTCAAAGCAGGTTGGGTTGGGTTTGGGTTGATCTTCAAGGAGGTCGGTTTGGGGCCAAACCAAACCGAGTTGCACCCTAAGTTGCACCCTTTTTCATTGAGAAGTGGATCCTCTGTAGCACCAAAAGTGTGTAGCCCTTTGTAACATTTTTTCCTCCAAAGAAAAAGTGTCACGTCATCACTTAAAAACAATAATTAACTTTAGTTATATCCAAGTTAACTAACTATTTTTATTTTTTACTTATTTTTACACTTTTAAACTAATCAGTTATTCTCTCTCTCTCTCTCTCTCTCTCTCTCTCTCTCAACAAACAAAAACCACGTCTTTTTCTACGAATCCTTCAATGACGTCAAATCAGCGTGAAATAATAGATGATTGCCGGAGAAATAGGTAAGTTGTTGTTTTGTTTTATTAATTTTATTCAATCGTTTTTCTCATAAGTTATTATTTGTATAGAATTTAGATTTTAGGGTTTTAGGATTTAGGGTTGTAGGTTGTAGGGTTTAGAGTAGGACTATCAATGGGTCGTATCCTAATCCGATACCAACCCGAATCCAATTTAATCGGATTTTGACCCGCTTAAATATCTGCCAGATCGGATTCGGGTCCTAATTAGTGGATCCATTTATAATCGGATTCGAATATGGATGCATATGGATCCGGCCCGATTAAGAGTCGAATCAGATTAAATTGTAAGGATACATCAGGAATTTTTTATATATGCTGAGATAGTTAAGTAATTTTAGTTCAAAGTATATATATTTTATATCAAAACCTTAACCCTACCAGCAAATCTCTAAATCAGAGTAACTGCCAACGCCCCTTGCCCTCTTCTTCTCTATTGTGATTTGTGACCCTAGGGCATAACTAGCAAATCTCTAAATCATAACCAGCAAATATGCCGACGCCTCTTCTACTCTATTGCGATTTGCGAGTCTGCGATCTTCTTGCTGTGATTTTCTTGGCTTGTTGTGCATTGCTTTTATGGCTTCACCTTTGCCAACTATAAGGTTCTTTCTGAACTTCTCTATTTATTTATCTCTTTTCTTGTCATTTTTGTCTGTTTTCTGTTATGTGCCTACGGATAATGGAAGATTGCTATCATGGAAGCAAGATCTATGTTTATCTTTTAGTTATCTCTATTTACAGTTAATCAGTTACCTCTGTTAGTTTCCTTAACTGTTGGAAGTAGTTACTTAACGTTAGAAATTAGTTGCTTAAGTCAAGAAAGACAAAACATATGTATATTTAAGACTTCAGTGCAATTAGAAAGGGAGATTTGAAGTTCATTGTAAACTTGTTGTTTGCTTCATGGAGATTGGTTACCCTCGAAGTAACCTTGTTTATTCAAATATTTACAAGAATTAGATGTCACATAATCGCCATCTCTGTGCATGAATGGAGTTGCTTCTTAATTCTTAATGTTAATGGTTTATTCCTATTATTGTCTCGCTCTCGTGTCTCAACCTCTCTCTCAAATCATTTCAAGTAATTTTTATTTTTTTGATTAGGAAGGAAAGTCAGTAGAAGAGGATTATACCTGGAAAAGTATAAGATTGGCTTCAAAAATAGTTAGATTGTTTATTTCTCCATGTCATTTATATACAAGCTTACTTATCAGATTAACCCATCTCCTAAATTTTCCAAAAATTTTTCTTCTTACTTTGTTTGTGTTCTTCTTCTCAGAATTGTATGTTAATTCTATTATATTCATCAAAAATATTAATATCTAAAATTTTTAAGCATTTGAATTTTTTTAATTTAATCGAATATCCATTTAAATTTCGGATTTAGATATTTAACCAGATTCGAATCTTTATCAGATTCGAATATGGATCCAATAAAATAATCGGATTCGAATTTAATAACAAATACTCAAGATCCGACGGGACGGATCTTTAATCGAATACGGATCCTATCATTTATAATCGGATTTGAATTCGGATCACACTAGATCCGGCCAGAATCCGACCCGTTTATAGTCCTAATTTAGAGTTTAGGTTTTAGGGTTTAACATCGGTCCGACACCGTTAAAGGATTTGTAGAAAAAGACATGGGAATTTTGTTCGTTGAAAGAGAAAATAATCAATTAGTTAAAAAGTGTAAAAAAAATAAAAATAATTACTTAACCTAGTTTCAATTGAAATTAATTGTTTCTTTTTAAGTGATTACGTGACACTTTTTCCTCCAAAGGAAAAGTGCTACAAAGGAGTAGCAGGCTTTTAGTTGTTTCAAAGATCGCTCCCTTTTCATTGTGATTAAGCGACCAAAAAAGTTGTCCACGTGTACTTTCTTATAACAGCTCAAATAAGTTTTCCAAGTGGCCAAAGTCCAAATCGAGATTTTCTTACTTCTTATATGTGATGGTACTCAAAAAGTATTCAAAAAAATGCTACACGTGTAAAGAAGTCCAGGTATTAATGAAGGCTCCAAAATTATATATACCAAAGCCTACACGCAATCCACACCAAAATCACATTACCAAAAAAAAAAAAAAATTCATACACCAAAATCTGTTTTTTTTTTTTCCATTCTTTTGAAAAAGGAAAAAAAAATTATGCAGCAAAATCACATAAAGAGAGAAAGGAAGAGAAAAAAAAACACTAGGTTTTTTATTTTTATTTGTATTCTTTCATTTTTGGGCTTTTAGCAAAAGAAATAGTAACAAGCACTGAAATAACGGAAACATTAGAGGAAACAACTTGGTGACAAAACCACATTGTCGTACAGTTAAAGAAATTTGTTTTAAAACTACAATTTTTATTAAAAGAACTATCATTCCATTAGCATTCTTTCCTCTATAGGGATTCTGATTTTTGACTTTGTTGGATTTGGAGATGGGTCGACCCGATTGACCCAATCTGTTTGGGCCAACTCAGGATCCCCTCTTAATAGGATGTCCATATTTGATTAAAAGTGGATGTGGATACCTCTCTATTAATGAGATTAGGAGCTATGAAGTCCTAGATGGAGTTGAGTTGGGTCTTCTATAAGTAGAAGACTCTTTCTCCCTATCCAAAATCACTATTCACGTTTTTGGGATTCCACCCACAGAGAACTATTTCCTCTCTTCAGTTAAATTTTAGGAGAAAATAATTAATTTCATTAATTGTGTTTAGTGAACAGTAATTGGGTTTTATACTCACAAACTAATTAGTGCTATTACAATAATAACTCTCATTATTTCTAGCACTCTCCCTCAAGCTGAAGCATAGATATCGATTATGCCCAGCTTGCAAAGAGAGGATCGCAGAAGAGAAGGACCAACAGGCTTGGTGAGAACGTCTGCAATCTGCCCTGATGATGGCACAAATTGAGGAACTATAGCACCAGACCGGACTTTCTCCAAAATGAAATGAACATCGATCTCGATGTGTTTGGTTCTCTCATGTAGAACCGAATCAGATGCAAGCAATATTGCCGACTTGTTATCACAGTATAGGACTGAAGGTAACCAAGTAGGAAAACCAAGCTCTCGAAGGATAGAGTGAAGCCACATAATCTCACAAGTGCCCTGGGCCATAGCTCTATACTCAACCTCTGTAGAAGATTGGGAAGCCACAAACTTCTTCTTACTTTTCCAGGAAATAAGATGGTTCCCATAAAAAGAACAATTACCAGACGTGGATCTCCTATCGGTTTTGGATCCTGTATAGTCCACATCAGAGAAGCACGAGACATCACAGGAAATGGTGGAGTCATAAAAAAGACCAAGCCCGGGATAAAACTTAAGGTACCTCAAAATATGATAAACAACATCCATGTGAGTAGTCCGTGGTGCGTGCATAAATTGACTCACCAGGCTAACAGCAAAAGCTAAATCAGGCTAGGTATTGGTCAAGTAGATAAGCCTCCCAACCAATCTCTGATAGATACGCGGATCGGGCAAAAGATTACTCAACTCGGCTGAAAGCTTGATATTAACATCCATAGGAGCCAATGCTGGTCTGCATCCTGTCATCCCAGTATCACTCAAGAGATCTAAGGCATACTTCCGTTGAGAGAGGGGAATTCCACGCTTAGATCTAACAACTCCTATGCCCAGAAAATTCTTCCAGTTACCTAAATCCTTAGTGTCGGAAGTAGAACTAAGGTCTTTCTTGACCTGAATAATCCCAACATCATCATCTCCAGTCAAGATGATATCATCAATATAAACAGATTAGATCACACACTTTCCTTTTGTCACGACCCGACCCGAAAATTTGAAATTTTCCGGATCCAGGTGCGACCTTCACCCCATATCACTATGGAGGTGGATATACATGGTAAAACATAAGCGGAA
>JAUPMG010051956.1:0-27815 GCA_031762675.1 Pachysandra terminalis | reverse complement strand
AAGCCCTTCATACTCTTGGTTACTCTGTTTGCACCTGATTTCTCTTTGGTGAATCTAATCACATTAAAGTCCCCAATTAAACACCACGGGTCACTCCATAGGCCTATAACTCTTTTTAGCTCCTTCCAAAAACCAGCTTTCTCTTTTGGCTTGTTTGGACCATAAACTCCCGTTAGTATCCCATTCAAAACCATCTTCCACATTTGAAAATTTTATGGACACCGAGAATCTACCAAACCATACTTCCTTACGACTAACAACATCTATATCCCAAACAATGCAAATCCCTCCAGATCTTCCCACCAAAGGTAGAAACTCCCATTCTTTATTTTT
This sequence comes from Pachysandra terminalis, assembly GCA_031762675.1. Classification (NCBI taxonomy): domain Eukaryota; kingdom Viridiplantae; phylum Streptophyta; class Magnoliopsida; order Buxales; family Buxaceae; genus Pachysandra; species Pachysandra terminalis. The sequence goes on along the minus strand of JAUPMG010051956.1, from coordinate 27,482 downwards.
TGACCCCCCTATTTGACAGTATAATCTCTTGGAGATTTTTTTCCTTTTTAGTTTCCTGAATCACCACTATATCTGCCTTGGTTCTTCTCCATAAGTCCTTTATTGCTCTTTTTTTCATTGTTCCCCACTCCTCTCACATTCAAACTAATTATCTTCATTGAGTAACCCCTTCCATCTTCCCTACCCCTAGAATCCTACATTTCTTTCTTTTGTACTGTAAATTACATTGAGAGTTCCTACTTTCCAGAACTTCCATCTCATCCCCATTCAACTCTTTTCTCACTCTAAACTCCTGCACAGCTTCGAGTATGGGGATATGTTCCCCATACTTACCACTAGCTTTGATCTGAAACTCCTCTGCTAGTTCTAGGACTCCTTCCCACTCACTTTTTTTAAAACTAACCCCCCCTTCCTCATTTTCTCCCTCATCCAAACCAGAAGGCTGTACTTTATTTCAGGGTAACCTCCTCCACTCTAATTCCACCCTTCGAAACAGAAAATGGATCTGAAGACTCTTGGATTGATTTGTCTCTGTGAAGATTATTCTGCAGTAATACAATATCAGGGAAACCACGTGAGAAATCAATCAACTGAACTGAACTAATCAACTTACCGGGGCAATCTGGTGTGGGCATAAGTTCCTTATTTGTGAGGATTCTAGGTGGCTGATTCAATTCTGAAGGATTCGAAGGAACAGATGAACAAGAACCTGGACTTGGTGAATACCGGCTATCAGAACAACCCCTGTACGAGTATTTGCCGCAACAAACTTACTGAAAGATAGGCGAAAGTTTGTCCCCCAAAGAGCTACCTGATGGCAATTGGTCCAGAGACTTAGGTTTTTCGATTTGCTCATCCATCTTAAATTCTGAAGCCCCTTCCTCCATCCTGACTATCACTGACTTCAGTTTCTCGCGTCCATTGTTTCCAAGCAACTCCAATGATGAACCATATATGTCCAAATTAGCCACTTCGTCCCCTTTTCAAGTTCGTCTCGCCTCTAAACCGGAAGCACTTTCTCCGCCTGACCTGAATCTTCTTTCTCATTGACGGTGTGCGAGTTTTTAACAGAACCAAGACTTTCATCCCCACCTGTGAACATAGAGAGGGAAGGATATCTTCTGATATCCCTATATATCCTTCTCCCACGACCCAGCGAGGAAGACTTCTCACGTGGGCCATTTGAATCAGAGCGAATCCAACTCGGGTCCCCTACTAACTCAGAGGTCCGCCAGACTTGAGTATCCACTTCAATACGACCTTCTATAGGCCCAACACTTTGGGCCCAAATACCCCGGTTAGGCCCAATCCCAATTTTTAACATTCCCGCCTCTATCGGGCAATTCAAATCTTGGTCAAATTTATCAATTAATGCAGCGGGCCTACTGCCAGAATTTTTGCCTCCCACTCCCACTCCTTCCTCCAATCTCATTTGTCCACATGGTGTTGTTATCTTTGGATTCTCCCACCTGCGCAGATCATCTTCTCCAGTGAAATCCGCCGGAGAAAAATTACCAGAGCTCGCCGGAGTTTTCAAAGGGAAAAAATTAAAAGCTTCAAAGCTACTAGATCCGTCCCACAGCACAATATTTCTAGGGATTTTCCGGAAAATAATTTCCCTCACTTGAATTTCTGCTCTGCCCAACCCATTTTCCATAAGATCCACTTCCCATATGTCGATTAATCCACCGCACATCTCTCCAATAATCTTTAGGGTTTCTACTACAAGTAATTGAGCCGGAATCCCTTCAATCACCATCCAAATTCCCTCTTGCGACACCGGGCCAGTCATCGTTCCTTCTCCGAGAGGCCATCTCTTCAAAAAAATTTCCAGTCCTCTTCCAATCTTAAAACTCCCTTGATCTTCGGGCCTCTTCCTCAAATTTTGTGGAAAAAATCACTTATTCTAATCAATGACTACAAAATTCCCAATTTCAACTTTGTTACATTCCCTTCTTATCACTTCTGCAACCCCTGACCAATTAAGACATGGAGAACAGGCCAAACAAAGTATCGCGAAAGCCCATTTTGTTGAGGCGGGACAGATTGCAGCAACTGTGACGCAACCCCAACTGGAGATTCCTCATGTAATCGCGTTATTGACAACCAACTCTTTGAAACTAGGGATTATACTCTCGCTCTTCCTCATTACCGATTCTATTGAATCATCCATTGTTGACCTCATGATTTGGTTCAAACTAAAAATCTCCGTACACATGGATATAAAATAGTTCCATCCAAGTTTATTTTCCTTGGGCAGAAAGAGCATACCGTGCTCATTTCATTTCTAATGGATGTGATTTTGAGAACCCCTAGGGTTTTTTTTGCATTCCAGTAGTAATACCCTACCAGTTACCCTAGAGGAGCTAAAAAATCCGGTCGATGGATCACGCTTGCTAATACCCTCCATGTTCTTCAAGATCCATTCGATATCCTCTCCTTGCAATACGATCCAGCTTGACAAAGGGCCACATCTCTCAGTGATTCTCATCCATTTTCTACCATTATTCATAAAACCCTCAAAGGTAATTTCCTTCCTCTCAATGAGAACAGACCTTCAAGTTGCTCCCTTTGTATTCGTATTCGTAATCATCTAATTTCTGCCATTTCTTGACACTACTAGGTCATCTGATTTTTGCCATTTCTTGACACTACTATGCTTGCATATGTGTGACCTCCATCGTCTTCCTCGATCTTTTGTTTTTGTTTACTTTTGGCCCTAAAATCCAACACTGCTTCAAACTCTTCTCTTCTAAAACCACCTGCGAGCAACTCGTCGATTCTCTCAGCTAACTCACCTCTTCGTCTGCTAGGTTCTTCTTTCGTCGTACTCATCTCACCATTCGCCATTCACCTTTCAATCACCGTTCAAATTCTTGTGTATTTATTCTTAAATTTATGTTATAACATGGTGGGAATTGCTGTGTGTATTTATAAACTCATTCCCCATGTATCTATAAGCAAAACAAGAAATTAAATCTGATAAAGTTGAAGAAATAAGTCTAAACCTGAAGAACAACCTATAGAAGGAATAAATCTAGGATTTTGATCAAAACTGAGGTGTTGATCTACTTTAAAAAGATGGATGATTATATATACTGATTTTGAAGGTAAACTAGACATTAAACCACCTATGGGAGAAATCCCAATCAAAACCAAGCAGAAACCAATTTCAGCATAGCTGTCGGCTAACCGAACCCCTAACCGAAACAACTGAGTACACAGAGTACTCAGTACTGCTCTCGGGTTGGTCTGCCGAAGGCACCTCGGCAAACTGACAACCCAACCTAAGTCTTCTGGGCATGTGACCTTAGAATTTAGGCAGACTCCAGGGTGAACCGACCACTTAACCGAAGCATATAATCAAAGTGAGTTAATGATGAACTCAACCTAATTAGACCCTAATCGACCCATACCTAGAATTTTATGGACTTTGGTACACATCGCCAAACTTAGGCATACCGAGATCCTAACCTAAGACCCTGCCGAACCCTACTTTGATCAATTGAACTATTTGAGCACCGGTACAATGTAATTTTACATAAGTTATGATGTTTCAAGGTATTTGAAGTTGAAATACATGACTTGACCTATCCATAACCTACTAGGAGACCTATGGAAACCTTGACCTTAGCATGAAACATCATTAATGAAGGGGATAAGCTTCTTATAACTTGTTTGGCACAATAATTGAATGATTATCTAACATTATGATGAATATGTATGCTTTTGATGAATGTTTGCCTTGTGCGTGCGTATAATATCCTAAATCATGTGTTGTGTGAGAATATTGATACTATTATGAACAAAGTGATTTAATGACTTGTGTGCATACCTTTCATTCATAAGTAGGATGAACCTTCACCACATTTATCTATATTTATTTATAACTAATTAATATATAAGTATGATATATATATATATATATATATATATATATATCCTTATGTGCATTATATTAGTATAAGTTGAAAAGTCCAGCCCATTCAACTCCTTAAAACCCAGGTATTAAGAAGAGGGGAACTGACACCTTATAACCAGCACAGACGGGGCAAAGCTAGGCGATGTGGGACACATTCCAATACACCCCCCCTGGACCACAACAGCCGGACAGCACCGGACAACAAACCCAACCAAGCTTTGATACCAAGTTGAAAAGCCCATCCCATTCAACTCCTTAAAACCCAGGTATTAAGAAGAAGGGAACTGGCACCTTATAACCAGCATAAACGGGGCAAAGCCAGGCGATGTGGAACACATTCCAACAGTTTAGAATCATGAGAATGTGTCTCATGTATGTGCTTGCTGAATATATGTGTGTGATGATCATCATCATCATATTGTTGTGTGCGTTGCATTAGTAATTAGCATGAATCAATGAGTTGCATTGTTACAACCTTGCTGAGATGGCTGTGTTGTCTGGAACACATAAAACTGCATAACCGGATTTGAGTATCATTATGTATTATGATACTGCTGTGAGGATTAATTGCCCTTACTGGGACGGAGTGTTGTTATTCGCCCAAGGTGAGAGATGAGCCTTGTATGGGGATCTCAAGAGACTTGTGGTAAGATGATAGGTGAGGGAGTGCACTTCCTAAGATGCTAAATCATATGAATAAATTCTGTCGGGAGATCGGGTTTTGTTATGATCCACAAGGGAGAGTTCATAGGTGATACCCTGGGAGACATCCCCCTGATCGAAAATAAGGCGTGGGGATTGTGCCTACTAGGTCAAATGAAGCCCTAGAAACTATGATGTACACGTAGAATAATCTCTTATATGGTTCACGATGACATCTTGGATAGACCGGGATTGGATCTAGTGTGGACGTACTTTATTCGAATGCTAAACAGCATGCATCTGCATTTCATTTGATTGTGCTTGTTATTTGTGATTAACATGTGTATGATGCACTTGATTTGCATGTTATCATATAGAGTTAGGCATCGTAAAATTGTTGAAAATGTGACCATTATATCCTTATGATGAAGACCAAAGTGACATTGGAATGAATGAGTCATTGATGTGCTTATTTTTCATATTTATCAACTATTATCTATTATTTTACAATTATGATATGATTATATTTATGTATTTTCTCATAACATTGGTTTATGAGTAAATACCTTGATTTGAAGGCTTACTCATCCGAGCGTTCAGCTTATGTTGTTGTTGTTAATACTTTTCAGGTATTGGATGAATTGATATCGAAGAGAGCAGCTATATGGGAATTAAGGGAGTAGAATTTATACATTAGATGTTATAGATTTAAATTCAGTTGTTTAGATGAACACATTGTAATATTTATTAATTATTTATTAGAATTAATGTTATGGCTTTCGCTTATGCTCTATATTGCTTATCTACTCCCATTTGGATATGGGGTGAGAGTTACAATTCCAACCTTTTGGGTATCCCATGGAGCTCTCTAGGTTTGGGATGTGACAACACCTAATACTTGTGTCAGTTATCTGGGTAACACTATAACAATACATCAAACAGGCCATTATCCTCTCCCTCTCTTATGATCCTAACAAGTAATAAGAGCCTCAATAGCTATGATATGAATGAGGATACAAAATCCCCTTAGTGTAGATCCCTAGGACTTTGCAAAAACCCAATACAAAAACCATTTTCCAACATCGAGAAGAATGAAAAACAGCTCTTTCAATTTTCCCATTTGATCCCAAAACCAAGTTTTCTAAGAAAATACTCCCAAGTTTCCAATAAACATGATCACGTGCCATCTTATTTCAATATTACAAGAAACGCCAAAAATCACAAACCTGAGTCTTGATTATATGCCTGGTTTTCTGTAACTACGTAACCTAATGGCCAGCTGCTACATACAAATGTGCTTTAAAATGGAGAAGCAATTGCACCATCCCTCATTTACCCAGTATGCTCAGACTTAAGTGGCTCTATTGTAAATATTACCCAGCAGATTGTCAGCCAATCTCCAGTATCTACAGCAACACTTTTTTATTATAATTGTAATTGGTATTGCAAGGAAGAAGGGAAAGCCCCACATACATGGAGAATATACACTTATGCAAGAGGCTAACAAAATAAGCAGAAAGGAAAAGAAAACACAGAGCCACAGATAAATGGTCCACAGCCTCCACATCTGATCTGTGCATGATCCAAAGATTGGGCACTATCTTTCCTAGAAATTATAAAATCAATACTCAATGTTCTGTCTAAGGTAGCTATCCAGACAAAAGAATTGGTCCTCTGGGAGATTCCAAGTGGTCCTTTTCAACTTAACAGAAAATGTGCATGTGATTTCCCCGTTTAAAGCACAACAGGACTGAAATCAGTACTCCACTTCACATCCATCTTCATTTATCATTCTTCTCCTTAAAGAGAGCATATTGTCTAGAGCAAAGAAACAGCTAGAACATCAGCTGGAGCATGTGCAGATGCATGGCACGGCGTCTCGTGTCTTGTGCTCCTTACGTGACCACTAATGGACAAAGCCAGCTGGACACATGGTGCGCATCTCCACACACTCCAGCTGATGTTCCAGCTGTTTCACTCCAGACGATATGCTCCATAAATTAAGACCCAGAAGTAATCTAGAAAAAATTAACACCCCAACACCACTACCTTCGCCTCTTCTTAATAGTAACACCCCGGTTTATTTTTTAATCCATCAAATTTTCCCCTGCCTGGGAGAAAATTCCTTTTGTTGACCCCTCCTGGGAATTTATTTGCTTTTCTGAACAACAACACTTGTTTTTCAGTGAATTTGTCCTCCTTCAAAAAGAAAAGAATGAAAGAACACAACCCATGCAAAGCAACTGAGCAATCAAAATAGGTAGGATCATATATTACATAACAATATGGTCTGAATCGTCAAATATCAATCATGACAACATTATTGTAGGATTATGTTGTCATGATTGATGTTTGACGATTCAGACCATCAGTGAATTTGTCCTCCTTCAAAAAGAAAAGGATGGAAGAACACAATCCATGCAAAGCTATTGAGCAATCAAAAAAGGTAGGATTATATATTACATAACAATATGGTCTGAATCGTCAAATATCAATCATGACAACATAAAACCTCGATGATGGATAAAGAATAATTCTTATCTAGCTCAAAACTTCAGATCACCATACCTCTAAAGAAATTGTAGCACCAGATGTGGCACCAATATCATATCCATACAGCGATCCACCAAGAGCTGGAAATAAAAACCTAAAGTTCATCGAATCACTCATTATATTGTGAATAATAGACAATGATGTTAAGAAAAAACATAGTTTCCATCTATAACTACCATGAACATTATGTAAAACATCAATTTTTGGTCTCAACAAAAAATTATATATAACAAAATGAAGAAATGATCTAGTTCAATGTTGGAGCAAGAACAGATAGCTGCATTGTGAAACAAAATATAGTATGAACATGGTTTACCACAGATGAGCCAATACTAGTTAGGTCTAACCAAAATTTTCATGAGTGGGCCGTAGTCAAAACTAGGCATTAAAGAGAAGGATGCAGTAAAACAAGGACACTAATAAAAATTCACTTTTAAAATAACATCATACGATTAATAACGATCAGGTCGAAAACTAAAAGAAAATAAAAAATCAAATACATAGTTTCACATATATAAAAATTTACCAAAAGTAATATGATACTGCATATTGTAATATAAAACTTGGGGCTAAACTATGGCCTGAAACTTACACTTAAAGTACTGTGCTATTGGTACCTATTCAGATGTAATTTTATCGGAGGAAAGACTAGATTTCAGAGTTTGTAAAAATGGGTGAAAATAGGATCTTTTTAATGAAACTTTGTAGGGTCTAACTCAGAGCTAAATAAATTTAAATAACCAAAATACGGCCAAAGAAAAATGCATATATAGTGAATGGCATATATTTGGGGTGGTGAGGTACAGTTGTGTATCGGCACAGGAAAAAATGGAGAAATTATCCACAACAGTAGTCTAAATAATACATAAACATATCTAGATACACTGAACGCAATAAAATTGCCCAAATGGCATAATACAATTAGATAAAAGGAACAAATACAATGAAACATTAATATATCATATCCATTAAGAATGGCACCCCGGCTCAATGTCATCCTCATCGCTCCCACCAACCCTATAATGACCGTACTGCATCATCTCTATGTAGTGACAATATTGGGCCCAATCCATGGTATGATGGTGCAACTCCATGTAATAATAACCTAAATATTATTGATCAAAAAAAAAAAAAAACCTATTATGTTTAGTAGATTTAAATATGTTTATGTCTTAATTAGGCTATCATTACAGATAATTTCTCCATTTTTCCCTATGCTGATACGCAACCATATCTACCCAAATATATGCCAATCACTATATTTGTATTGTTTTTGTCACATTCGGTAATTAAATGTATTTAGTTCTAAGCTAGATCATTAAAAAATTTCATTGGAAAAACTCTATTTTCACCCCCTTTTTTTCATTTTTCTTCATTTGTTTTCTTTTTTTCCACCATGTAGGCTACATGTCTCACGACAGCAACATTTACACCCTTGAGGCAATCTATCGTACAATAATGAAAGAATAAAACAGCCGGACATGTCAGATCCTACCTATGACAAGTGGGAGGCTGAAAATCTGGTTATTATGTCTTGGCTTCTTAACTCCATGGATTTGGAAATTAGTACAAGAATTTGTTTGTCAAAACAGCAAAAGAGATTCGGGATGCAGCTGATAACTACTCGTCATCATGTTGTCTAAGAGATTTAGAAAATTTTTTACGCCAGCTGCCAACCTGATACCTACTCAATAGGTAAAAAAATAAATAAAATTGCACGGATATAAGAGTTAAGCCAAGATATCTCCCATTATCGACAAAAGGAGAAAACATTGGCCAGTTACTTTGCAGGTTTCAAGAATATATGGGAGGAGCGTGACCATTAGGAGGACTTCTATCCATCTTGTCAATGAGATGCAATAGCAAACAAGAAAAAGCTGGAATATACACATATCTTTGAGTTATTGATAGGAATCAATCTAGAGTTTGAGTTAGCTAGAGTTCAGATTTTAAGTAAAGAGGAATTGCACTATTTGAACCATGGTTCAAAATATCATGACGTCAACCGATATGGTCAACACGTATCTTATATCAATCATATCAGCACGATATATCCCTGTAAGATACAAAATATATATAAAAAAAAAAAAATACAACATATCGGTCAATACGTATGAAACATATCGAGTCCTTCTCGTAAAAAAACACAATATCAAGACTTAAATCCACTTTTCAACTTGCCTTTGCTCCCAAATAAAAAACCCATTCAAAAAAAATTAAAACCATCTGAATCCATACAAAAATCATCCACATCTTGAATCTTAGGGGTTTTCTCATTTTCTCACACATTTGTCAGGTATGCTTTAATATTGTAATTTTTTAGTTTTATAATATACTTTGTTTACTTTGAGTGCATGTTTTAGAGCTCTATTAATAGATCTATAGATTTTAACTGAAATTCATAGATCTAGATTTTATTTTATTTTTTGGTTTTTTTGGCAAAAGACATGTAATTGTTTTAGGGCATTTTTTTAAAATATCAAAAATTATTTTTTTTTCTAAAAAATGGTTTCAAAACAAATTCTTTGAACCTGAATTTTTACATGTGATGAATCTAGAGTTGATCTATAAGCTCCATTAATTGATTCAAAAAAATTACTGTAAATAATTACTTTTTGTATTTTTATTGTAGATATGGCTCCTAAGGGCTCAAACAAGAAAAATTGATATAGGGTAGGAACATGGAGAATCCCTTCATAGAAATAGGTTATGGACCAAATGTAAATACTACAACAAAGACATAGGGCGGCATAACAAAATTGAAACAGCATTGTGCCTATATCCATGTGGAGAAATATCTGAATTGCCCCATTGAAATTTCAAGAGCCAAGGTGAGCATCTTAGGGCTTCAAAGAGGTAGAAGGAGTGATTGTTGTAGAGAGAGAACTCTTAGGCAGACATTGGAGGATGGAGGATCATCAAGAGCAAGGGATGAGGGAAGAGTGTGCAGGTAAAGTATAATGATGGTAGTGGTGACAACAGTGAGGCACTTTAGGAGGAGTACGTTCGGTCAGCCAATAGGGTGCTCTTTACGAGCTAGGAATGTGTCGTCAGGTTTGCAATACTTTAGGACGAGAGTGAGGGAGCGTCATTCACCAAGTGGTCAATGAGGATTCTGAATTGGAATATTAGGGGGCTCAGTCGAGCTCATAAGAGACAGGCGGTATGTGATCTTTGCTTACGGATCAAGCCGGTAATTGTTGTCCTTCAAGAAACAAAAAAAGTAACCGTCCGTAATGCTTTAATTAGGCAGTTATTGAAGAATAGGAATCTGGAATGGGGGGTGCTCCCCTCGATTGGAGCGGCGGGAGGGGATCCTTGTTAAATGGGATTCCATTATAGTATCAGGGCAGATTCTTAGGGTGGGTGAATTTTCGGTGTCAGCCAAATTCATAGACCTTGAGGATCAGTTCGAGTGGGTCCTCACGGGAGTGTATGGTCCTAGTTGTAGGAGGCAGAAGCCGGAATTCTGGGAGGAATTAAGGGGGATTAGAGATATATAGGCTGGTCCTTGGTGTTTGATTGGGGATTTCACGTGATTAGGAGTCTAGATGAAAGGAATAAAGATAGGATTGTTGATCGTAGTATGAGAGATTTCTCGAGTCTCATTCGAGATCTTAGCTTAGTTGACTACCCCATGAGTGGAGGGTGGTTCACGTGGTCCAACTATCAGGAGGACACTACTTGGAGTAGGTTGGGATGACCATTACCCTTCAATTACTCAGTCGGCTCTTGAGAGGACGACCTCGTATCATTGTCCTATTCTCATTGCTACTGATTCATTGAGGCGGGGTCCTCTTTTTAGGTTTGAGAACATGTGGTTGGCGTTAGGGGATTTTAGGGGGAAAGTCGGAGTATGGTGGGCTGAAGTGGTGCTTAATATTTCGGATTGGAAAGGTTTCCAATTTATGCAATCTCTGAAACAGTTGAAGTGTAAAATTAAATATTGGAATAAAAGAGAGTTTGGTCACCTTAGCACACGGAAATAGGATCTTACCGGAGTGATTGGTCGTCTTGATATTGCTGAACAGAGTAGGGTGATTTCTAGTGACGAATTTGAGGAGAGGAAGTCAGCTAGAGGTATTGCTAAGGGAAGAGGAGATTAGTTGGAGACAGAAATCTACTTGGCTTAAGGAGGGTGATGAAAACACTAGATTTTTCCATACAATTGCCAATGGAAGATTTAAGTCTAATTTGAGAGTGGGTCTTCAGATTTCAGGTGAATTAGTCGAGGATGTAGGCAGGATTGTCGAGGCGATCGCAGATTTTTACTCAAAGTTGTATAGATCAGAGCAGGACTTGTGTTTTGATGTGTCCAACTTAGGGGGCGTAGATTGTCGGAGCATCAGGTTGAGTGGTTGGAAAGTCATTTTGAGATTCAGAAATTAGAGACATCGTATGGGGGTTAGATAAAGACAAAGCACAAGGCCCGGATGGTTTCTCAATTGCTTTCTTTCAAGAGTGTTGGGAGGCTGTGAAATTTGATCTTTTTGGGGAGCTTCAGGAGTTTTATGAGAGCGGGGTTATTAACAAGGCGACGAATGCAACATTTATAACCCTTATTCCCAAAAAATTAGGTGCCTTGGAGCTTAAGGATTTCAAGCCAATTAGCTTGACTACCCGTTTGTATAAGATTATTGCAGAAATTTTGGCTTCAAGAATTAAGTCGGTAGTCGGGGATTCGGTCTCTTCGAATCAGAATGCATTCATTGCAGATAGGCAGATCCTTATAGTGCTCTTATAGCCAACGAGGTGGTGGAAGAATGGAAGGGAACGGGGAGAGAAGGTTGGTCCTGAAACTTGATCTGGAGAAGGCATATGATCGGGTTGAATGGAACTTCCATGATAAGGTACTAGAGTGGAAAGAATTTGAGGAAAGATGAAGGAAGTAGATTTCGGGATGTGTTCGGAATGTAGTGTTTTCCTTCCCTATGGAATGGTGGGGTACACGGTCAAGTGGTCCCTTCCAGGGGAATTAGACAGGGTGATCCGTTATCCCCATTTCTATTTACATTGGTTGCTGATGTCTTGAGTAGCTTTCTCGCTAAGGGAGAGAAGATTGTGTTGATTTCAGGTTTTGAGGTTGGGAGGGATCGAATTTGCATTTCCCACTTGCAGTATGCTGATGATACAGTATTGTTCCTTCATGTGGAGGAATGCCAAATCTATAGGATCGAGTCAATCATCAGACATTTTGAGATGGTTTCGAGCTTAAAAGTTAATTTGGAGAAGAGCAGTCCCATAGACTTCGGTATGTCTGAGGATATGATGGATTTTTGCGTCGGTTTTAGGGTGTAGGGTTCAGGAGTGTCCGTTGACATATCTAGGATTACCTTTGCGGGGGAACCCAAAATCTCTTAGCTTCTAGGAGACGGTAGTGGACAGGGTAGGTAAGAGGTTGGCTTCATGGAAAAAAGGATACCTATCCCTGGGTGGTAGAATCACTCTTATTAGGTCGGCTCTGGCTAATACCTGTGTACTACTTGTCTCTGTTTCGTGCCCCTTATAAGGTGGCGAAGTTTCTTGAGCGTGATTTCTTGTAGGAGGGTGGGGATCATAAGAAATGTCATCTTGTGAAATGGGAGTCGGTGTGTCGAGTTAAAGAGGAGGGGGGGCTTAATTTGGGTAACATCGTCTGTCATAATACAACATTGTTGGGGAAATGGCTTTAGAGATTCAGCAAGGAAAGAGATCCTTTGTTTGTGGCGCAAAGTAATTCAGAGTAAATACGATGGTCATTCCAACGAGTGGGACTGTAACCCGTTTGCTAGGTGCTCGAGTGCCAGTATCTGGAAAGAGGTTTCATCTGTCTTCCCTATCTATTCTAGTCTGGTTCGATTCTGTATTGGGAATGAGGCTCAAGTTCAGTTTTGGCACGACCTTTGATGGGGGGATTCCATCCTTGCGGTTCAGTTCGCCTGTCTTTTCAGGGTGGTTACATATAGGGATGCCTTAGTCTCTGAGATGCTTTCATGGTCAGATACCGGTCTCGTTTGGAACCTTGCATTCCTGCAGGATTTGAGACCACTAGAGCTGGTTGAGCTTAGATCCTTCTTTGAGGATTTAGGGGATCTTTTTATTGGGTCTGACCTTAGGGAATGTAGGATTTGGAGTCCGTGTAATAGTGGGGTCTTCTCAGTTAGTTCTTTTTTTTCGGCCATCCGGCCTCATTTGGAGTCGAGAGATTCCCCACTCGTTCCCTCATAGCCGTATTTGGAAATCTTTCATTCCTCCTAGAGTCAAGGCATTTGTTTGGACAACTCTTTTGCATAAGATTAATACTTGTGATCACCTTCAACGAAGATGGCCGTCTTGCGCATTATGGCCTCATGTGTTTCATGTGCAAAGAGGAGAGCAAGTCGGTGGATCATCTGTTCATTCATTGTGCGGTGGCTAGGGAGATTTGGAACTTTTTACGTTAGTTGGGTGTTTGGTGGGTTTTACCAGATGAGGTGAGTGCTTTACTAGTGCAGTGAAGCTTCCCAGGTTTGAGGGAGAAAGGCAAGTTGATGTATCAAGGTGTTTAGCATGCGACTCTTTAGGTTTTGTGGGGGGAGAGGAACCTGAGAGTGTTCGAGGACAGGTGCAGATCGACTGGGTCGATTATTGAGGCCATTTTGACTCTGGTTAGTCCATGGATGATGGTTCTTCCTGCATTCAGAGGTATATTTATGTCATATCTGCTGTTGGGCTGGTCTGAGGTGGTGTCCACATCTCCGCAAGTGCATCAGACATTTGGGATTGTCAAATTTAATTTTGACGGTTCTTCCTTAGGGAACCCTGGACCCTCGGGTATTGGGGGGTGTTCAGAGACCATGATGGTCAGATGGTCTATGCATTTTTGGGGCCGGTGGGGTTGGGTGATTCTACGAGGGCCAAGTTGTTGGCTCGTCTTTCCAGAGTTAGGGAGGCAATTCATGTAGGGGCTATATTAAGCTCAATTTCTATGGATCTCCTTTGGGTAATCCGGGAAGATCTGGGATTGGAGGGGTGTTCAGGAATTCGAATGGTGATATTATACATGTCTTTTCTGGTCCGATTGGTATTGCGGATTCTATCACTGCTGAATTAAGAGCCTTGATTGCCACTCTGGCTGAAGCTAGAAAGATGAACTTGGAGCTTCTACAGGTTGAAGGTGACTCTCTGTTGGTTATTTCGTGGATGAAAGGTGAGGATAGATTTCCTTGGAAATATGCTCATTGGATTAGACATGCTCGCTACCTTTCCAATGGTTTATGCGTATCTTTTAGTCATGTATTGAAATCAGCTAACAATGTTGCAGATACTTAGGCTAGAAGAGGTGTGGGGAGATCAGATTGTGGGGCTGGTATGCCTAGGGGGGAAGAGATTGAGATGACAGATGGATAGTTTTTGTACAGTTTTTTTCCTTTTCTGTTGCTTTTGTAATTTAATTTACAGTTATGTTTTGTTTTTGAATCATATTTCGTGACTCTTTTTGTAATCTTCTTTGATGATTAATGAAATTGCTGTTAATGATCAAAAAAAAAATTTTGTGTAGGTTTCAATGATGTGATGGTAGAGGGGGATTCAGCATCTATGATTTATTGGATTTCTGGTTCGGTTAGCTGTCCTTGGTGATAGGTTCACACAGTTAGGATGGCTAGTTACTTGGGCAGATTGGCTCGGGCTTCATTTTTGCATATCCCCAAAGCCGGCAATGTTGTGGCTGACAGGCTGGCCAGAAGTGGAGTGGGGAGAGAGAACTTATTTATAGGAGTTTCAACAGTAGAGATGATTGGTGATGGCGGGGGATAGGGTTGTCCCTACCATGGTTTGGGGTTGTAGTCTTATGCTTTTTTGGGGCTTTCTACCATATGGTTTATGTATCTTGCTTTTTAGTTTTTTTCGTCCAGGTGCCCACCTTGTCCACCGGGACATTTTCTTCTTTGATTTCAGTTGTTGCCCTTTCCTTTACTTTCAATATTAATATAATCTGTTGGTTATTCATCAAAAAAAAAAAATGATGGTAGTGGTGACAATGATGATGATGATGATGGTGTGAAGAAGATGACACCTTCTGAGAGGGAGCAGTTAACTGCAACAATTAGGTGATCCATTAATAGTATACTTGAGAGGAAGCAGGAGAGAGAGGGGGAATGGTGAAGCAAGCCATTCGAAAGTGGTTTATATACAACAATATCCCACCACATGCAGCGAATAATCTGTATTATCTTGATGAGATTGTTAAGTCTGGGATAGTTTTTATAGGCACCAACCCATATGAATCATAGAACTCATGATAAATAAAGTTTAGGAGATTCAGACTTACATCAAGTCATTCATGAAGGCAGATCAGTATGGGGTTATTATTATAATGGGAAGACAATTTTCCACAAGCCAGTAAATGCCTCTGATCAGATCAACGATTACTCGTATATTTTTAGATTGATTGACTGACAATGTTGTAAAAGAGATTGGAGAAAAGTACTTTGTTCAAATCGTCACTGACAATCAGTCTCCGTTCAAGATAGCTAGGGAATTGTTGATGCAGAAGAGGAAGTACCTGTATTAGATGCTCATTGCATCGATCTAATGACCCATGACTTTAGGGATAAAAATACGGTCAAGGATGTGATTGGAAAAGCAACGTTGATAACCAATGTCATTTTTAATTGTTATTAATAGCATACTTGCACAAGAAGGCAGGCCTGAAGAAAATGTTCTTTCCAGATGAATGGCAAAACTGTCAAGTTACTACATACCCAATTGGGAAGAGAGTAGAAGAGATTATCCTTAGCAATAACCCTCGGGATAATGCATGTCTGATAGCAGAGATACATGATCCTATTGTAAAAGTATTGAAGGTGATAGACGGGGAGAAGCAAGTTGTGATGGATTACGTGTATCAAGCAATGAGAAAATCTAAGCTTGCTATCAGAGCAACTGTTCCTAGACAACACAATTCTGTTCACTCTCTTATTAGTAATGTGTCTCAATCCAAATTTCCTAAATGGAATTATCGCTCAGAAGAGACTTAGATTGATGTTCCTAAATCTTAATGTCCCATCACCAGTTTCCAAGGCCAGAAAAACCTATTGCATATTTATGATTGATGTAACATATCATTCGGATGATACTGTAGAAGAACATTCTTACAATGGTGCATCTAAATCAACAACTTTTATTTTTTTTGATGAATAATGAAATTAGTATAAATAGAGAGGAGAATGTACATAATTGTTAGGCCACAGAGAAGTGGACATACAACCTCAAAAAAGAAAAGCAAAAACAGAAAAATAGATCCCCAACGAGGAAACAACTACCGCTCCTCAACCATAAGATAACTCGGTACCACCCCACTAAAAAATGACTCGGAGATAATTCCTTCTCTAGCCAACCGATCCGCCAGCCTATTGGCACTTCTAAGAACATGGACGAAATCAATGTTTAAGCCCTCTCCAAGAGACAGTGCCAGCAAGAATGAATGGAATAGTCTCCATGAACTACAGTTCCTCTCCCTCATCCAAGAAATAACACCCGTTGAGTCCCCCTCCACCACCAAATCAACAAATTGATAGTACAACTAATTAGTAGGACATGCCACCATCAAAAGTGCCAACCACAGCTAATGATATTATCCCATATGAAGCGCATATCTCAAGAGATGGCATCATTCTTAATGAGATAGATGGATACCAGTGCCATGAACTGTCGGTCACTGATCAAAGATTCTACATTTGCTATAAAGAAAACCAACAAAACCACATGTTATTTATCTGTGTGAGTCTCTAAGGGAAGCATTTTGATGGACCTCAGTCCTTTAATGATGGTATTACTTTGATGAAAACCAAAGAAAAACCAACAAGTAGAAACAAAAGTGCAACAGATTCCTAAAAAGGAGAATAATCCTTCAAACCCCAGAAAACACAACTTTAAATCTAAACAAAAGATAGAAATACCTCCTTTAAAGCAACTAGATTGTGAAAATAGTGGAAGAGCGAATATCCTCACAGGCTAAGATGTCGCGGTGAGGAATTATATGAACAACGGGAGCAAGAAGGCTTAAAAAATGTAGATATTAGACCTTGAAAACAGATGAAATCCTTGATGGAGAAGGAAATAACAACTAGATTGAAGGATTTTATAAATCCTTGCACAATCAGTAATTACAACAACGTGATTGAAACATCTTGGAGCTCATAGCTCCATTGCAGACACCTTCGTAATCTCAATACACTTGGGTAGGAGCATTGATCTCAAAGAAAGCTAAAAGACTATCTAAATTCCCCAAGGTACAGTCTATTGTCCCTTTAAATACCACTTAACCTCTTTTTCAAGGAATCGCCAAGATAAACTTAATAGTAAGAGCTTCATGCATAAGCAAATATATATATAGATGTGTGTGTGTGTGTGTAAAGGGCCCCCTCAAAAGTCCTGGATAGATCCATGTAGGCCTACATACAAAACAATGAAAATAACCCTGAAAAATTCCCAAAAAAAAGACAATAATAATAAAAGAAAGGACTGCCCAAGCAGGTTTTCCACCAACCATTTTCTTTTTTCCCTCTTCTCATCAAACTTCTACACTGCATCTTCTTCTTTTGTTCCTATTAATCTAGGCCGCCATATCTTCTTGAATTGTAGCATGTAGATGCTTTAAGGTCCAAGCTGGAGTCATTCATGATTTACTTGCATTCTCTTAAAACAAGAATTTATTAAATCTGCAATAAGTCATCCTAGATGCTTTGCCACAATGAAAGGAGAGTGAAATTCCCTAAATGCAAATTCTAATTAAGCTTTGGTGCCTTGTTCACCCAACATGAACATTATAGGAACAAACTGATATCCAAAATAAGTTAAAGCATACGGAAGTGTAGAGAGATTAAAAGCTCATCTTGTAAAGGATATAATCAAGTTTAATGACTTGACTTCAAAGCAAGGTTTTAAATGTCGGCGACATGCCGCCATTGTGGACCCTGGCGACATGAAATTTAAGGGGAAATCGAGCTATGTCAATTTTCCCTGATGTTGGCGACATGTCGAGCAACATGGGAGACATGTCAACCACATGGGGAAAAAAATTTCAAATTTTTTCGATTTTTCCAGCAACATATCGGCGACATGGGGGAAAATTTCAAATTTTTTTGAAACTTTGGTTTCCCAAGGTTTCCCTTTTTTTCCCCATGTCACTAACATGTCAACTAAGCCACCTGGCGACATGCCAAGCAACATCGACATTGCAAACCTTGCTTCAAAGACACCTATAGCCTAGATATTAAAACCCAACCCAACAATCAATTTTTCATTTTGTTTGATTTAACCCAAAAATGGTCAGTCGAACAACTTGACATTAAGAACGTGTTTCTTTAGAGATACTTACAAATCCAGTACATATGAAACAAACACCTAGATTCATTTTTTTTTTTTGATCAGTAAAGAAAACTATTCATTAATATAGCCAAAAGGCCAAAACATACAGTGGGTTATCAGCCCAAAACAAAAACTCTTATATATATATAGTTCTACGTATCCCAGTTCAAACCCCATTTACAATCAAACTCAGAATATTTGACCCCCGCCGCAAACTTAGTATAGTTAGAAGTCCGAAAAAAAAAAAAATCAATGATAAAGTATTGTCAATAATCTTATGTATGTCATTTTCCAGCTTTTTGAAAATCCTCTGGTTTATGTATTCTATTGAGCCAAACCATGTGCACCAACTACCACGAGCATTATTTTAAGTATCACCCTATATGCATAAGTATCAATTGCATTGATATAGAAAACCTATGTGATGCAAACATTGATTCACCTCAGCCATATCAAATGTTAGCCAATACATATGCATATCGCCAACATGTATCAGCATCAATTGATATCACTAAGACAAAAGATACCATGTGGCGGGACTCCAAAAACCAAAAAAATGGCATGAATAATTTCTACTCATCCTAACCTCTTTGTATAACCCTCAAAAAGGGTTTGAAACTTGAAATGATCACACCATTATGGCTTCTTCTTCATTTTATACAATCAAAATAACAATAGAATGCATTTGAAGTTTTACCATCAAGATTTATCAAGCTTTGAATGAAATTGGAGATACTTATTTGATCTTAAGTTAACTCACGTTTCCGTATAATTTTATTACAAATGAATGAAGATCGTAAGTTGTTGCTACTTTACTAGTTTTTGTCGACGGTCGTTATTACTTGTTAAATAAAAGGTCTTCGTTCGAGTTTAATGCATGGTAAGATAATTTTTCATGATTTTTTTTTTCATTTAGAATTATATTAAGAACACTTGCATACCATGTATCATTTGGAGGAGCAGTTGATTCCCTTATTCATCATCATGAGAATGTGTGCTCTTCATTTTTCTGACTTTTAGTGATAAGATAAAGTCATATTGACATTATGTATCATCTCGGTGGCAACCTATACCAAGACTAAAAAGCACAAGACCTGCATTATATCAACTGAACAAAAAACATTTCATACTTGTTTTGGGAGATTTAGTTAGTATATGCTGCATCCTTTCCCATTCATACTTCATTCCACTTGTGGTGCTGTAATTTCGTTTCCAATCGAGCTAATAAATAGTGAACCTTGTTCTGAATGAGTCTATCCAGGAGATCAAGCATGAATTTTCTATAAAGGATCTTGGTCAGTTGCAAGATTTCCTAGGTATTGAGAACCTACTTACAACTTCAAGAATTCTTCTTTCTCAAAGAAAGTGTGCTCTTGATATCCTAGATGTGAGCTTAAATTGATGGGTGCAAAGTTATTCCAATGCCCTTGCTTGCATATATGACAAGGCATAACAGTCTCAACCTCTTGTAAATAGTAAGTTCTTTCAAAGTATAGTTGGAAACCCAGTATCTTATGTTTGCTCACCTAACTATCTCTTATGATGTCAATCTGGTTTTTCAATACATGCAGGCTCATGTTAGTATTCATATGCAGAAACTGAAAAAAATACTCCATTATGTGAGTAGAACATTTAATCAAAGTCACCATCTTCATTAGAGTACCTCATTGGATCAATAATTATTTCATGACGCTGTTTGGACGGGGTGTACAATGCCTTAAAGATCCACTACAGGGTATTTTGTCTTCCTGAAACCCAAAAATATTTCTAGGACAACAAACAACAACCAATTGTGGCTTGATTTAGTGCAAAAGCCAAGTAGTGCTTAATGGCTACAATTATTGCCAAAGTCACATAGCTTTCCTTCATTCTTCACGGCATTCATGTTCAGATTCCTCATTGGCTACTCTTCAGATTCCTCATTGGCTACTCTTTTCTATAACAACATTATTGCAATTCTACATGTTAGTTATCCAAAATTTTCATGCTCGGACTAAACACACTAAACTGGATTATGGTCAGTAATACGGTTTATTAACTTAAAACCCAATTTGACTATAGTATGACTGAGCCATTAGTCAGCAATCCATTTTCCACTCTTTGGTTCAAGTTGGAGTAAAACCTGCTCCAATCCTCAGCTTGAGGGCGATTCGAAAAAGGAAACAGTTTCACAATTAAGATTCAACCACATCAGAGCTGATTTTCCAAATCTTGACATCAAGGAAACTCGTCAATTACGTGTATGAAAGATTGTGTATATAGCCTATAATTTAGTAGTTTTGGAAATTCTCATCCACTCTTTTATCCTATACGTGGTTCTTTATTATGTTATGGAAACCTTACTTCTCTTACTTGTAACAAGCGACTCTTACGCTTGTATATTGAATTCTTCTTCTTTTTTTTATTTTTACTCTTACGGTTGAGCGAGCACCAAAAACGTGATCTGTTAAACCTTTGATCTAATATGTAATGAAGTTTAATTAATGTCATACAACAAAAAATGAGAACCAGGATTAAATTCGAGAGAAATACTCACGGCAAGATTGCTGAAAGAACAGAATAATTCTCCCTGCTAGAAAGATTCCCATTAATAAGAGGCTCTCTTGCCGTGTCAATCTCACCTGAAGACTTCCCCGCCTGATTAGTAAGAAAAAAGACAATAAGCAATCTTAATTGCGAAAATTGAAACAAATAAGAAGAAAAACAATTTTAGAACAAAAAGAACTACAAATTCTCCTTAAACAACCTTTCCAAAGAACGAAAGTCTGGCTTGCTCAGGATCGAACGTCTCAGACGCCATTTTCAAATTTGAAACATATCAGAAAATGTAAGCAATAATCAAAATCTAGAGAATCAAGAATCGCAATACAAGGAAAGGACACTATAAAAGCCACTTACGAGTATCAAAACTAGGGTTTGGTAAGGGATTTTAAGGTTTTAGTAGAAGGAAGTTACGTAGAAGAACAAAGAGCTTGACCAGGAATGGAATTTAAAATGATATGATCAGAAGTTCAGAACGGAAAGGTTAAAATAAGCTAGTTGAAAATTGCGGCTATAACCTGGCACGTTGAACAGAGAGAGATATAGAGCATGGTGCACGTGCATGCACGTACGCACCCAACGACTCTTAACGGTCCAAGAGCCTGTTTAGACCGTTTGGTAGAGCTTCTTGAGGACCAGGAAAGCCCTTCCTAGACCTGAAAGAGCTTCCCTACCTAATGCTTGGGTGTTTCGTGATACTTCTGAAAGCTGCTTCCGGGAAAGCACTTTTTAAAAAGCCCATTCTAATGAAGCACGAGTACGGTCCCGTTTGACGTAGCTTCTCACATGTGGAAGTGTTTCTATTAGAAGCTCGCTTTATGAAGAGTGTTATAAAATTGCTTCTAATGAAAGAAAGTCTTTGATAATGGAAGTACTTTTGAATTACGAAGTGCTTTGATTACATTGAAATTGTTTGGTGTGAGAAAGTCTAGAAGCACTTTCACTACAAAAATAACATAATTCTTACATTTATACTCTTTTGTGCTGTATATGTATTTTTGTTCCAATTTTTCATCATATACTTCATACTATTGCTTGTTTTTCCTTTCTATGATATCAAATTATAAAATAAGAAGAAATAATAGCATTATAGTATGACTATATGCTTATTAGTTAGCCTTTTGAGAAAAAATCATAACAAATTAACTCAAGATGAACTCTCTATGGCAGAAGCTATTCCATTGCATGTAATTCCTATCTCCCTTTGCAAATGATGATCCACTATTCCATCAGATATGTCTTCATGTCCACGATCTTCTTCATCACTTACATAGTCATTATCATCATACCATTGAAATTCCCGATCAGCTGTAGCCGCCTGTCTAATAAAGTTATGGATGCCATAGAAGCAAAAACGACTAGCATTTGTTTTTGAAATGAATAGGGAGCCATATACTTTAAGATTGGCCAACAAGCCTTCCAAACATTGAAACAGTGTTCAACTACATTTCTAACAAGGAATGCACATGATTAAATAATTCTTTCGCACCTCTTGCTTGACTATCACGTCAAAAGTCTTGTAGGTGATATCGTACTCTTTTGTATGGAGCGAAAACACATGTCATATCTGGATACCCAGCATCAACTACATAGTATTCACATAAAACATTTATAGAATTATATATACTCGTTTTAGTATAAATAATAAAAAAGCAAACCAATAATACTAACCATGAGGTGCATGTGGAAAAATTAATTATGGTCTACAAATTGCCTCTAACAAGATACGAGAATCATGGGTTGTGCCCTCCCACCCAGCCCAGAAAAAATGTGAATCTCATATCTGTTTTATACGAATATTAGCCGCGGAGAGGGATTCGGTGAGAATAGTATCAAATGAACATGTAGCCATAACATTTTGAGTACAATCTCCCTTTCTGCCTCGGTATGGAACTTGTTTCTCTAGTGGAATTATTGCATTAATGTGTGACCTATCGATTGCTCCAACACAACCCTAAAATTAGTTTTGTAAATATAGATTGTTAAACTATCAAACACACATATCATATTGTTATATATCATTGACTACCTTAAATAATGGCCAATACTTGGGGTTATAGCGAATATGGTTTGAGACTTCATCAAGGTAAGGCAACACTATAATGGACCTTGCAAACTCTACCACAGCTTTTAATACTCCATTAAAATGTCTGCTAATTGTTTCTCCTAAGTGTTGGAAGCGTTCTTGCAGCTTAAGAATCATAAGAAATATGACCATTTGCTCCTTTATTGTGACCCATCAACTATTGTTCAATAACCATACCTGTCTAAAGGTTTTGCAAAGTCGTAGAAAGACATGTTTTTCCATTCAAAGTTGTTCATGACAACTTATGTCACGTCCATTTAATATCTCCAAGACAAATGCATTGTCTGTATAAGAGCTAAGTCTACATGGTTCCTAGGACCCCTAGAGCAGTGAGTACTTCAGAATTAGAGTCTTCATCTGAATGGGTTTCTACATCTGACTTCATGTATTGTTCATTAATAACGGCATCACTACCTGCAATGAAAAAACATATTACATTTGTTTTTATATCATAGATTCAAACAATCAATTGAATGATACAAGTAGAGACATGAGATAAACATATAAAATAAAAAGTTTAAAGCAAGATAAACGTATAAAATTAAATGTTTAAAGCAATGAAGCATCTTAATTTCAAACATAACATAAGCCGTAAATCCAACTCAAACAAATAATGAAAACTAAAATAGAGCATATTATCACCATCCTCTCATCAGAGCATCTAGAAAACCAATGCAAAAGACCACATATGAGATAAAAGCTTCTTTATCATATTCCTCTAAGTGCATATGGAATACTAATCCACTCATGCTCACATCAGTCTCATACTTTCCTAACAATCCTACTTTCAATTCCTCATTCATAGTAGGCATAGTACATACATAGGCATTATTCATTTTAGGTGCAACAACCATCCAAACACAATTCAAGTTACACTTACATGGCATTTCCCACCTATCTAGCATGTTTGCAAGCTACATGGAAAGTCTCATCATTATTGGGCACATATCCCAAACTTCAGCATGGCGAGCCCCCTACCGAAGGTATGTCGAAGGGGTTCAGTAGACCCATCAGTATACCGAGGGACTTCGGTACACTAACTCAAGGAACATTAAAAGTGCACACAGAGACCAGAAGGCCACCAAAATCAACACAGGGTGTTCGGCAGGGCCTTCGGTAGGCTGGGGGGTATATCGAACTCCACCCAGATATTTCAGCAGACGCTTTGGTATAACAAGTGTGCCGAAGGTCGTACAATCTTACATCTTAAGTCTTTTTAGGTCTGATAGGGCTAGCAGCCTTGAAATCCCCAGCAATAAACATAGAAATCAATCATACATAATAAAAATCCATTCTTACTAATGACCATAGGTCTCATCATTAGCAAGGCATTACATCCATTCTAAGAACTTGCATAAACAGAAATTATGTATATATATATATATATATATATATATATACCCATAAATATGTGAATACAAACTCCAACCAAAATAATAACATGATGAGGACTAATGACACTTACCTCTACTTGCAAAAATCCTTAAGAACTGCAGAAAACTCTAGGAACAGTAGACCCTATTTCCTCTTCCTTTTCCTCTTCTTCACCTTTCTTCTTCTCCAACACTTTTTTTCCTTCTCTTTTCTTTTTCTCCAGCCACCACACAAAACCCTATCTCTCATTTTTCTTTCTCAACGCACCCTCATCTTCCTCCTGATCTCCACGCACCGTATTAGTTGTGGTAGGATCTCTCTCTTTAGAGTCCTTCCATAACATGACTCCGAACTACAAGGAAAGGTGGAGTCGTGTATTCCCTTTCCACAACACTAATTCAAATCTAAGGTTAAATGACTAAAAATTTCATGGGTCAAGTCACAAGGCCAAACGACCAACCTAAACTTAGGCCCACACAACCCAGCCCAAAATCCCAAGTCCAATAACAACTAATTACACCCAACCTCCCACATTTAACTAAATCACTGTTGAGCCCCAAATCTGCAATATCATTACAATAAGCATATTATCAACATAATTTAATTTATAATCACACTCTAATCTATTTTATTCCATTATCTAATTCACTTAATGATTTTCTCACAATCCAAACCTTAGTGATCTCATTGGAGTCCTTATAAGATTCGAAATATGACTCTCACCCCATTCCACATGGGAACAACAGAAATAAACTACTCCAAATCTCATGCTCCAATCAAATCCTACCAATTACTCAAATCTGATCATAATGATACTAAATCATTAAAAATATAAATCCAATGAATCCTACAAAATCTATTGAAATCATCAAACATCATCAAACATTATTCTCATTATAACTAAGGTCTTCATCATAAGCTTGTCCTCCGTCTTGGTCATCATAATCCTGCTATCTCTCATCTATAGGTCCTGAAATATGATTGCTTGAAAGCGTAAGCTACACTTAGCTTGTAAGTAAACAAATCAAAACAGTATTTAAGAATAAAGTAGGGACAATGCTACTCTCCATTGGTATTCCCATAGACAAAAACAGAATGTAAGTATATGAAATATGATATGAAGTAATATGCAATGAAATATGGTATGTTGTGATGTGCAATGCAATATGAAATGCCCGTTCAATTATTAATGAATGCAATGCATGCTCATTCAACAAATATATAATCACCACATGTGATCCAAGCATAATCATATGAATGCAATATGCATGATGTTTGGCATTCGATTAGTGTATGTTCCACACCCGATCCAACCCCTAACTAAGCAAGATGAAAACCATCTCCCAAATACATGGTCAGAATAAGGAGTTATTCTATGCGCGCATCGCAATTTGGAGGGGTTGCGATCAAATAGGCACAATCCCCATACCTTATTTTTTTTATCACGGGGACTAATCTTAGGGCTTCACTAATGTGAACTGTTCCTTGTGAACCATACATTAGCCGATCTACTAACAGAATTTCACTCGGTCATCCGTCCAACAATACATGCATTTGCCTCGCAAAACAAGAATAAAAAATTGGTCTATTGGGATAGCTAGTCCCTCAACACATGCAAATCAGTCCATCCGGGACTTTCTCACTTATATTGAAATTTCTAGATTTCAATACCTCTCAATATATTCATAAATTCCATAAATATAGAATTATAGGGGCATTAGACCCAATTCAAGGTCATCCTGCTCACAGTACTAGCGTTTAGAACTTGTTAAAACGCCAAAGAGTAATTCTCAGTAAAACATTGTTTTAAAATCAGAACCAAAGAGTAGAAGAAGAGTAGTTTCGTATATATCTTAAGTGTCACGAACCAAACATGGAAGTCTCAATGGAGCCCCAAGTTTAAGTTGTAACTCTCACCCCATAGCCATATGGGAGTGGATAAACAACACATAGCCAAATCATAAAGTAAAATCTGATAATTTATATCATATTGAAAATATAGTCAAAGTATGGCTATTACATCCAAAATAAACATAATATAGCGGAAAATAAAATAAAATCCTTTAGTTTCATGCTTCAAATCAATCCCTATTAACTATTGAAACTCAAATCTATTAAGTACTTTATTACAGAAAATAATCCCTACTACAAGTTCCACTAAAGTTGGACGGAAGATTTAAATTTCATGAAAAACCAAAAGACAATCTAAAATTTTCAAATTACAAAAGACAAAACATGAATATGACAAAGAGTTGTTAGATAAGCCCAAATATGAAAAGCTCATAATATGGTCCACAATTTAAGACATATACAACAGAGCATGCATCCACTCCTCATCCTTTGTACTCTCAAATCTTCTTCTGGATGCAACAAAAAGGAGATTCATCATCACTCATCAATCTGCTTCTAAAACTAACCAGGAGGGAACAATCATTATTCTTCAACCCCCACAACTTTTCCATGTTGAGCCACAAAATATTCCTAGCCTCCAGTCTCCTCAATCTTCAACAAGATTTTACACACTTCCTTCTTCCATTTCTCTACATTTGCAATGGCTGAACTTCTTGTTCTCTCTCTGGCCCCGAGATCTGCAAACCTAATTCTAAGAGTTTCCAAATCTGTAAGATCTGGATCATACTTGGAATTCATCTTTTCAAGTTTTATCTCAATTGATTAACATCCTATTTACTATTATTGTAGTAATAATTGACCTCTCCAACTTCCTTTTTCTTCTCCTATTCCATTCGCTCCATCCTCGCTTCAGACCTCCTTATCAAAGTCTCAAGTTCATTGATTCTTCTTTCGCTTATTCATTCTCTCAGTTCTGCAACCTCCCTTTCTTTAGCGTTTCCTTCCTTCTGTAGATCTACTATTTACTCTTTCAACTTCAAAGCTGTAGGACAAAAGTCACTCTCGACAAGAAGACAGGGATGGGATCGGGTTTCAAGGATCCGACCGATCCGTATCGGGATCGGCCAGGACCGGTCTGATCCCAAGCCACGATACAACTATTGTATCAAGTGGCTTTGGATC
>JAUPMG010051935.1:0-13858 GCA_031762675.1 Pachysandra terminalis | reverse complement strand
CTCGGTGAAGTTTTTAATCATGATCCAGCTATATCTTTCTCTTCTCTTTCCCTCGCACATTATGTTTGTAGAATGTGCAACTCATTTTCCCTTTCTGGCTAGTTATTTGTCTTCATGCATGCTCTTTTTTCTCTTCCTCATTGTTTTTTAAACTAAATAAATAAATGTACCAATAAGAACTCTGTCTATTCCTAAGTAACAAGACTATCTTGTGAAAGGGGAAGAACACCAAAGTTAACAATCATATTCAGAGTGCACCCATGTCATGTTGATGGCCTGGATTGGCCATGTCACTGCTCCACACGATAGAAAAGTCCATACCTCGCCAGGCAGCTAAACCTAGTGAGATAGACCTGAAAACCATCCACTATATAGAGGACCCTATAAATAGGCATAAAAGCAATACTGCAATCCACATAACCCTTATTCATACACTTTTATCAAATTTTGTTACCCTTTAATGTTCATAGAGTTCTCTACAAGGAATACATTATATTTAGGGGATAACTATTTGCCATCTAGCGAATATGCTTGGGGCAAAAAGTTAGAATATGAAGTGGGGTAATAAGGAAGAACTTGCGACATGTAAAAATCCAAGTCACACTAGTGCTTGTATTGTAGTGCGTCCCACCGTCTACCAAGACAAAATATAAACAAATTTATATTTGTATTAATATACTTTCATCGTCTTATTAATAGTTTGTAATAAGTTTGCATTATTAATTTATTATTCTTTAATTTAAAATTTATTTCATACTTGAATAAAAGTACGGATATTACCAAAAAGGATAAAATATGTTCACCAAGTCAAGGTGAAAAGGAGAAGGATATGTAGTTTTAAGAGAGAGAATGCTTGTGGGACCTACCAGGAGAGAGAAAGAGGTGGAGAAAAGTCTCTTTCATGCATTTTGAAAAGAGAGAGAATAATAAAGGCTAATTAATAAGAGAGAAGTTTCAACACATTAAAGAGTTACACGTTAACTTACGTTTTCTGTTTAGAAACCTGTGGATTTAACTGCATTTTGCACTTATGTCATCAAAAAGAAGTTTGAGAGCTAGTGTGTGGCCCCCATAGGTGAATTTGGTTACTAAGGTCTATTCTGTACTTTATTGCCAACTTAGTAATTATTTGCAGTAACGTTTTTTTTTTATCAATAATTATTTGCAGTGACGTTGAAATGTTCATTTTTTTCTTCGCAACAAAGATGCATAAATAATATGAATGCTAAGTGCGTAGGTCCGGCAATCTCAAATGCCAAGGAGCTGCCTTCTGGCACATTACTACACAGCTCCTCACCTGCATTCGACCATGAACCTAAGCTAGATCTCCAAAAGAACCAGCTTCTATGCTCATTAGATTCTTGTTAGAAACTGTGTGCATGTTAAAACTATATAGAACAAGAGGAAAATAAATAACAGTTTATAAGGTTTCAGCATCAATACCGTGCACCATGGCTGAACCAGTGTCACTTGGTATCTGAAACTGCAGCTTTCTATACCGCTGATTACTTTTGTTTGCTGAGAAATCTGGATGTGTAAATGTAAACACCTATATATGTGGTAAAAGAGAAATTTAGGACTTAATAAGAATTATAATGAAGTTTGATTTACCCAAAAAAAAGGGAGGGAGGGGCAGCAAAAGGAGGAAGAAGAAATGGAACAAGAAACAAAAATTCTAAAGAACTGATACATAATGCTCTTTAAAGATTTATACCCATGAAGTGATCCAAGAGAAATATGTAATGATAACCTACATGAACATGGTCATCAAATAGCTAAAAGAATTAAGGTAAACATAATATTAAGAAAGAACACCCACAGGTTGAGAAGGAGCAAGCCTTGCTACACTGTGCAACTTGACAACATAAGCAGTTTCAAAATGCACAAGGTCCTTGTATGATTTAACCTGCAACATAACATCGAGCAGTTGAAAGAAATGATTTGAAAAGAAAAGGCAGATGGCCATCCAAATCACAAAGAAAAGAGGCATACATCAGTGTATAACTTTGATGCGGTCACTGGTTGTATAAAACTTGTGTACCTGAAGTAATGATGTTAGTGAAAAGGTATTGTGATAGAGCAACGAGCACAGAGTGAAATCTAAACATCCCTACAAATGCACACTTATGTGCCCTGCATACCCCAATAATTGACTTAATCCATGATCCAAACCATAGCTTTCTGGACCATTTAACTTTTTTCTGAATGTCCCACATAATTCTATATCAGATGGCTGCTATCAACTAACAGGTCACTAAATTGACATAATTGCATAACAAATATCCCAGGTAGGGGCCATCAAACTATAGGTGCCAATCCCTCTACATGAGTACCATTTGCACGATGACATAAGTCAGAAACCATACACATCCTGACTCAAGTTTCCCTCGGCTAATGTAAACCAAGAAATCAAAATGTGTAATGAAAACGTACAAAGATGGAATTGAAACTCCATCTTGCTTCAGAAACTGTTGCGCTCCATCAAGACACTCAGGAGACAGCTCATTGTCACCAAAAGATCCCAGCAATTCGCTCACCTAGAATTTAATTTAATAAAGGCATAAATAACGGCATCCAAAGTGGGAAACTATAAATATAAGCAATTCACGTACCAATATGTCAGCTTTTTCGGGAGCATCCCAGCAACGCATATCACTAGATATTATGGTAACAATGTTCTCCCAACCCTCTAGTTTTACCAGGCTCTGTTTTAGAAAAGAAGTCGAATCATATTTATCACGCAAGATGAATACAATGTTCAAAAAACTTTGAAAAGATAACTATCTGCTAACTTCAATTGAATAAAGAACAGAAGAAAATACAATGGGATGAAAATGGCAAGGCTTAAATGTTTAACCCACGCAGGTTTGGTAAGCCAAATAGTAGGGTCTGGTTCAGGTTTGCCCTAACCCACCCTATAGCCAGCCAAATATGGTTATTCACATATATTTTGCATAAAAACATATGTTCTAAACATATTATATATTAATATAAAATATTTTTATGAAAAGATAATACCTTACACACAAGGCATGCTCTTAGGGTAGGAGCAGATTTAGAGTTAGGTGGACATCTACAGTTTGAGGTTCAGGTTCGACCGGATTACACATCCCCAAATAGACCAGTTGTACCTCAGTACAATATGATAACTCTCTCTTCTTTTTTTGATTGAATGATAAACATACCTTACTAAAGAAGACAAGGAAGAAGGGCCAAGAACAAGGCCGGCAGAAATCAGCCAAAAAAACAGAAAACAAACAGAAGGAAAAAACCAAGGAAAATGATGCTCCCCCTAACAAATCTCTTCCCACAGATGACATAGCTCTACACAATCTAAACCATATGAGCTGGTCTGCATGAACAGCGCTGTGACATCTCAGCCCAAGACATGAAGGCATCCATATCTCCCTCCAACAAAGACTAGGGAAGCCGCAAGCTCACACCTCTCTAAGACACATAAGATGCACAATCAACTTAGCCTGCGACCAAATTCCCCTCACTAATGGGCCAGAGAACCATGAATAATAGTTTATTTTTATATAATTATTCACAAGTAGAAAGTAGAAATGATTGGTGTTCTACAACCTACATGGAGTGTAACGACTGCATTTGGATTTTTCTCCACAGCATAAACTTTCAACTTACGGCCTGTTTCTTCAGCTGCCTGAAAGATTTTTAGAGAAAAAAATAAAACAGATTTAAACTTTCCAGAGTAAACACGCAGTCTACGTTTGTACCCTAAATTGACATAGGCAGTAGCAATAAAAGTGAACCTGCAACGATGCTCTAACAAGAGGTCCTCGTCCCGCTCCCACAACCATCAGAACCTTGTTAGAAATTATACGTGGACAGTGTCAAGACATTTAGAGCATCATTAATTCATATTTCATGAACCATAGTGTTACTAATGTAAAACTGTATGCTAGAACAATAGATTTAGGTTAAAATTAGCCTTCAAAAAGATGAAAGAACTAAGAAAAGAGACATCAATAACAAATAGGAGACTTACAGTGGTTACTACAGATGCTTTCTCATCTGAGACCCTATCAAGCAAAGCTTTACAAACTGCCCTTTGATACTGTCCAAGTAAAGGTACAAGCATAAGTTCTGCCCAGATAAAAGCTTCGGAACATTTAAAAAAATTAACCATATACATACACCTATATCTACACACACATGCATATACCTAGATGTGTATATGTATTCATGCACCTTTACTGATAAAAAGAATAATATCATTATTCCACACTTTGGTGGAAAGAGTTTATCTTCAAACATTTTATTTAGGTAACTCTTTTTCTTTTTTGTAGGAATTCCATATGTTAATAAAGTGTGCATCTTATCAAAAAAAAAAAAAATAGTATTGTAGGAAAAGCATCCTACAAAATAACCAACACCAGAAAACCCAAACAACAAAATCAAAAGAAAAATGAGAAAATAAGATAATAAGATAATTTTTTATCAGGCTTTTCAACTTTGGTTATTCATTAAGGCCTCGTTTGTCTTTCATTTTCGAAACTCATTCCAAGGCTTGGAATGAGTTTCTCGGAATGAGTTTTGAAAAATACACATGACCTCCGAATGAGGAATGAGTTTTGCATTTTTGTGGTGGCAAATTTGGAAATAAAGGGATTGATAGCAAACGCGTAAATACCATTATTCTTTTAGATCGATCATTCAATTTCTTTCTCCTTACAAAGAGAGATCCAAAAAAATTTTGCAGCTTCGTCCAGCTCTGCAAATTCCAGAACTTCGTCCATCCTCTTTCCCTCGTTTTTTTTTTTACACTTAACTGATCAAAACATGGAACCTAACAGTATCTCTCCTTCCCGTCACCGGAACTCTCCTTCTTCCGAGCGGTTCCTCGGTGCCTTCTCTCAATAACGGCCGGATATTGTTAATGGAAAAATCAGAGATTTGAGTAGCTTACAAAAGGGTGATGATAAAGGCGAGTTCTGTTTGAAGTTGGATTCCGTGGAAGCTCATGCTGGAGGGAAAAGTACTTCGCTTGCAGAAAGAAGCCAATCCCAAGTAAGCGCTTTGGATCAAAGGCTGTTGGACAAAGACCATTGGGCGGAAATCTGACAACTGAAACAACAGTTCTTTTGTGTTGAACCTTTGAATTCTGCTTCAAATATAGCTGCTATAGGTTTAAATTTTGGATACATTGAATCTTTCTGTATTCGGACAAAACAATTTTATATTGAACTCGTCAATTGGGCACTTTGTTTTGATTTCCATTTGTTTTATCCTTTAACAAAGGAACAAATAGTGTTGATAAAAGGAGATGATAAAATCAGTGGAAAACATGTAAAAATATTTTACCATAATATTTTGCATAGCTCCGATGGACATTCTGGTGCTACTGAAGACCGGAGCGACAGCAAAGGAAAGGACATTGAAGAGGAGAGATATGCGCCAGATTCAAAATGCTATGTGGAGGAAAACAGGTTTTCTTGATGGAAGATTTTAGGTTGCTTGTTCTTTTTTTCTTTGTGACATTTTGATTGGCTTTGATTGAATTAAATGGAATTCATATACAGACCACACCTTTCCATTGAAAGTGAGAGAAGGAACCCATGAAGAAAATTTTAGATCACTTCTTTGTTCAGTGCATACCCATCCATTTGAGAGAGTTAAAACTAATTTTAGTACATGTTAACCAAACATCTATGTTGTTTTGGAATTCATTTTGTAACATGCTAACCAAACGCAATCAAGAAGCCTTCAAAATGGGTTCCTAGAATGAATTCAAGAACTCATTCCTAGAATGAGTTCCTGATCCAGAATGACAGCCAAACGAGGCCTAAAGATTTCTATACTCGGTTCCAACTTTTGATAACATTTGGCACAGTTTTGCCACAATTTTATTTTTTTTCCAAGAATCCCAGTTTTTCAACCTTAAAATTCAACCCAATTGTCTTAATGAAAAATAATAGGTTAAAGGCCAACCTAGAGATGGGAATTTTTTTTTTCAAAATATATTATTAAATAGATAAATTAACCTACACAACATGATAAATAGGTTAACATTTAATCCATTTTGTGAATATTTTCCCTCCATTTAGTTCTTTTTAAGGGTAATTATTGTCTTTTGGACAATAGGCTGGACCTATAGCTGTCTTTTGGACAATGTCCTTTGTTCTGGCAAGAAATAGCCACTGCACACGAAATGTATAGAAAGCCAGCAACCAGCCAAACCTTTTAAGAGATAATCACACTACAGAGTAACCGAATCCCCCCCAAAAATCTCTTAAATGAGGAACCAGAAAGCAAAAAGTAGCAGTCACCCAATGAAAATTAAGGCATAAGCAGACTGTTTTAACTCTCTCCAATTTTAACACTATTTCCAAAAATTTAATTCTTACCTCCTTTCAAATGATCAACAAACAACAGTAACCTTTTTGTGTGAGAGGAAGACTTCCGGCAACAAGGGAAGAAATTGATGAAATCATGGAACAAGACACGCAGAACTTCTGAAGAAAAAAGTTCTGAAGGCCAGCACTTAGCAATTCAAAAGGTGGTCAAAACTCAAAAGGTTTCGCAATCATCTTATGGATGATACACATGGGAATCATCCACTTCCAGAAACAAGATTGTCAACTGTAAAGATTTCATCTAAATTTGTCGTCCCCAAGAAAAAGGGCACCTTGGAACACACCATGGCACTCCACATAAGCTAGCCAGGGCAGAAAAATAGACCCCTCTTTATCATCCAATAGGGCTATCAATGGGTGGACTACAGTTTGACTATGCTTAGATCCATATTCGAACTGAAAATTAAAATCAAATTTTGGAATCCAACCGAAATCCGATTGGATTTAAGTAGCCCAAATCCATATTCGAATTTGGTTTAAGTAATCCAAATTTGTATTTGAAGTCATTCGAGTATAATTTTTTTATAAATGTTAATTTTTCCTTAAGGTTCAAACCGAATGAATTTTGGTGAACCGCTAAACCAATTTAAAGGCATTTGGGCCTTCGTTTATAGAGAGAATCGACCGGGAAAGATTTCCTTCCCTAGCCGATTCCCTATTTAAACATGACTATTACCACTATTTACACGTTGACTTTGTTAAATATTTTTAAATAATAAATAAATATTTAAATAATAAAAAACATAAATTAAATATTTTTAAATGCTTATTTTAATTGGATATTTTGATCGAACATTGGGAGAATCCATATTGGAATTTGAATTATTCCGGATTCAAATGTTTGAATCAGTATTCAATCCGTCAGATATGGAGATGTAACCATATTCGACATTTTCGGATTGACCACGGGTCGACTTCAGATTTGAATCCAACCCATTGACAGCCCTATAATCCAACAATATAAGGCCTTACAGAAAAGTATCCATTTTTACTACATATCTAGATTATTCTGCTACCCCCTGACCAGCACCAGAGAAGAATACAAATCCTGAAGGAGATGGCCAAAGAATCAAGCTACCAATCAAAAAGGTCTTGTCTGAACACAAAATACCAAAAGACCTCAGTCCAATTGGGATGCATCAAAGGTTGCATAGTATGATCAAGTGCAGCGTGGACAGGAGCAGTAACATAACAGCTAGAAGAAAGCTCAGATGAAGCTCACAATTGCCATAAAGTGGAGAGGCTGAGAATGTGTAAGGGGCGATGAACTGGTATGATAGTACGAACCCTATTGCAATTGTTGGATTTATTACTATGGTGGACCCAGTTGGCTCACTAGGTTTGAGTCGACCAGGTTGGCTCACCAGGTTTGGGTCGACCCAAGTCCCCACATGGTTTGGACTTTCATACTTGGTGAGAGACCAAGTGTGGTTTGACTCTCTTCTATTGTTTAGGAGATAGAGTCCAAGGTGGAGTTGAGTTGAGTCTTCTATAGATAGAAGACTCCCCCCTCTCTCTCTCTCTACAAATTTTAGGAGATAGAGATCTGGTTTGCAACAGATTTCCATACCTGAGATATGGTCGATTAAGTTTGTACACTACTGTGTATGATTCTAGTAATCACACATACCGACATGGGATGACATCTGGTTCGATAGAGATCTTTCGCTACAGATCCGGGTTAGTGTGCATCGAGGTACGTGATCCATTTCATTTACAACCTTCAGCCACTGTAATTCGTCTTCGTTCAACTGTGGTATGTCGAGAAACCTCATCTAAGAAGCAACCTAGTTGCTGTTTTACAGAAAACAACACACACAATGAATAATTGCATCGACGATCATGCAAGGATCATTTGTTCAACTATACACTGAGATCATCAATGTTTTGAGGTGCTTATTATTGCTTTTTAACACCTAAACAATGATGGGTCAAAGAGAATAAGAGTAGGCTTAAATCAGATTAAAAATCTGATTTGGAAAAACCAAAATTCGTAGCTTTCGGTTAGCCGAACTAGGCTGCTCGATTAATCAAAGCAGTAGTTCGACGGATCGAAGGCCAACCAAAGACTAGCCGAGCTAGCCTTTGATTGGTCGAAGAGGATTCTCGATCAGTCAAGGGGGTATCGGTTAACTGAAGAGGCTATTCGGTTAACAAAACAACCCAGAAAAGAGAACATATGAGGTTATTGTAATTGTAACCGAAGAGACTTCAGTCGGAAGAAAGACCAACCGAAGCCCTCCTTGGTTAACCGAAGGAACCCCTTGGTTAACTGCGGAACCCAGAATTGCACAGTGATGCTTACTGTAATTCGAACCGAAGAGTGTTCAATCGGTCGAAGGACCAACCGAACCGTTATCGGTTAACCGAAGAAGACCCTTCAGTTAATCAAAGGGCCTAGAAAATCCGAATTAATTTATTTTTAATTCTAATTAAATTTGTGCCCTTTAATATGACATGTTAGAGTATTGTGCCATGATTTAATTAAGGCCTCATTTGGCTCCCATTTTCGGAACTCATTCCAGAGCTTGGAATGAGTTCCAAGCCCTAGAATGAGTTCCCACAAAAAATTCTCACAAAAAACTGACCGTTTGGTTAGCCAAGACGGAATGAGTTTTCCCAAAATGTGAATGAGAAAATTGCCCTGACCCCCGAATGAGGTCCAACCCTGATTCTGAAATTTAAGAATGAGTTTTGCATTTTTGCAGTGACAAACTTGTAAATAAAGGGATTTATGGCAAACTTGTAAATACCATTATTCCATTAGATCGATCATTCATTCTCTTCAATCTTCACAAAGAGAAACCAAAAGGATGGGGGTTTTCTTGTTTTCGTCCTGATCCTATCGGCGCATCTGGCCGGCACATCTCGTTGTTTATCATGGCTTGGAATGAGTTCCAACCATTGATTTGGTGCTTTTTTTTTTTCGTCACGAAGAGAAACCTAAATTTCAAAAGGATGGGTTTTTTTCTTTTTTGTTTCCGTCTTGATCTCGCCGGCGAGATCAGGACTGAAACAAATAAACCCATCAGTAATCACAATCGTGGTTTGCTTTGGCTGTCATAATCTCGTTGTTTGCTATATTGTTTTCTATTATGTATGTATCTGATGAAAAACTAATTGTATTTTAACACAATGAGAACAACTAACGAAGTATAAGTTTATAGTTCACCCAATCTCTCTCTCTCTCTCTCTCTCTCTCTCTCTCTCTCTCTCTCTCTCTCTCTCTCTCGCTACAAAATTTATAAAAAAAGAAAGACACACTTGTTCTTCCCAGTTGTCGGACCAATTACAATGTATCAATGCTTCTACAGTCTGGGCATGTCTATAGGAGGATTACAATGCATCAATGTCTTTACCATCTGGGCATGTCCATAGGAGGATGAAGAGGGGTCTCCAATTTCTCAATCCCATTCTTCATTATGAAAACCATTGACAAACCCAAGAGGTTACCGTGCTTGAAGAATCTGGGAAGAAGATTAGCGGAGAACATATGAGAATCCCAAACAATCAAAAAAAAAAACCTCAAAATGAGTAGTTACAATCTCAGCATACATGTTAACCAAACAGCTACATTGTGTTGAAACCTATTTTGTAACATGCTAACCAAACACAACTAAGAAGCCTACAAAATGAATTCCTACAATGAATTCAAGGAACTCATTCCTGGAATGAGTTCCTGATCTGGAATGGGAGCCAAACGAGGCCTAATTTATTTGCATGCTTATACGAGACTAACATGTGAATGAAATCCTAGTTGAGTTTAATTAAATTCCTAGATGTATTTTGCATATTAGAGATTACAAATAGTAGTAAAATTTTATTGTATTCGTGATGATTATGCATTACGACTTTAGTCTAGTGTGTTTTTGATCTGATAAATAAAAGATTAATATTATTGTTTAGTCCTAGATAATGATACAAAATCAATTATCTGTGTACATGAGATGTTAATTGAATGTGTAATTTAATTGCAGTGATATGGCCACTAAGAGTATAGTAGCCGACCTGAACAAGGGGAGAAATTGGATGGTAAGAACTATGACATCTGGCATAGGAAAATTCAACATCTGCTTGATGAGTCTGAGGCCCTAGAGACTTTATCACATAGCCTAGCCTATCATGAGGAAGGGACCACTGCCCAGTATCGTAAAGACATGGAGGCCTATCAGGCTTACGCCAAGAAGGATCGTTGTGACCGCTTTACTATATTGAGCAGCATGCACAATGATCTTATTGGCGAATTCGAGGCCTATAAGATTGAACTTGAGATGTGGAACGCACTGAAACTCGTATTCGTTGTTGGTACCTCGGCTACTAGATTATGTGCACCGACGATGAAGTTTGAGACCTACAAGATAGCTCTCAACGTGAGCATGGTTGAGCATCTTAGGAAAATATCGTCTATGATACGTGATTTGAAAGTCACTGGGAACGGCCTAACTGATGAACAGCAGATTCTCGCAGCTCTAAGATCTCTACCTGACTCATAGGAGAACATGATGCTCACCATAACGCACAATGAGAACATTGAAACGTTAACTGACTTGGCGCATCATCTTGATCTCGAGGTAGAGTGTCAAAACGCAAAGATCTAACAACATTGTGCTCTTAGCCGAACCAACGAAGCGCAAGACATCTAGGTCTAGGCGCAAGTGCAAGAGTAAGGCACCCCATTAGGGGAAAACAGCTGCGAAAAAATACCAAGCGCCCTAAAGGGAAGCATGGAGGAAAGAAAGACATGTCCAAAGTGATCAGCTACAACTGTGACAAGTTCGAACACTGCGCTCGTGATTGCATTGAACAGAAGCAAGTACAAACTAACCTAACCTCTAAATTCCAGAGCGAGCAGACACATAACCAGAAACAGAGATGTGTTCGTGGATTACAGACAGATACCAGCTGGGAGTTAGAAAGTATACATAGGGATTGTAGAACAGTACCAGCATGGATGTGCTAGGAATTGGAATATACTGAAGACGTGAGACACCCACGCAATGATGCTTCATGACGTACTCTATTCACCCGCTATTCGTCCTAGTCTCGTCTCAGTAGTAGAGTTACTTAGACTAGGTTTTTCTATCATTTTCATTAAAGACCATGTCTCCATTTCTTTAGAGTCAGTTTTATATGCTAGGGGATTTATTTCTAATGGGTTGTTCAAATTTGATATTGATAATTCAATTGATGAAAATTTGGTTTCTCATTTGACTTCCAATAGTGATGATGTTATTATTACAGATTCATTGTTATGGCACGCTAAACTAGGCCACATAGGGCTAGAGAGGATGAACCGATTGGCTCGAACAGGTCTACTAGGATCGCTGCCAAGGTTCATTTACCCATTTGTGAGCATTGTTTGGCCAGGAAGTTGTGTATAAAACCATTTGGTAAGGCAGTGAGAGCGACTGTACCGTTAGAGTTGGTCCATTCGAACATATGTGGATGAATCAATGTTAGGACCCACCACAGAGAGTCCTATTTCAACACATTCATAGATGCTTACACGGGATATGGTTACGTATACTTGATTTCCCAAAAGTCAGAAGCATTAGATTGCTTTAGACATTTCGTGGTAGAAGTCGAGAACCAGTTGCATCGACACATGAAGTGTCTCCGTACCGATAGAGGACGCGAGTATTTTTCTAATTTGTTTCTAGAGTTATGTGAAGAAAAAGGAATCCGTAGGAAATTGACGATCCCTAGGACACCTCAGCAAAATCGTGTTGCAAAGTGAAGGAAGCGTACCTTGTCAGACATGGTGAGGTCAATTATGGTGCATGCGTCCCTACCCATTAGCTTTTGGGGAGACGCATTAATGACTAGAGCCTATATCTTGAATAGTGTCCTTACCATAGTGTTTAAACTCAGTATCGGATTGGGGATCGTCCCGGTCTGATACCGAGTTGGATCGGCGATCCAACCTTGGATCATCCGATCCAAAACAAGGCCAATTTAAAAAAAAAATTCAGAGAAAAAAAACAGATCAAGATTACTTTGTTCAAATTATTGTGTTTATTATTCACCGTTTCTACAGTAACTTCACCGAATCACCGCTCTTCGTTTCGAAACAAGCATAAATGATCTTGAGTGTCATTGATATAGCTCGAGATCGCATGAACAAAAGCTAAATCGTCATGCCAAACAGAAGAGATGTTGAAAGCCAGACAAGTAGAGATGAACTTGAACTGTTGAAAGAACCTCCAGTAATGGAGCTGGA
Source organism: Pachysandra terminalis (assembly GCA_031762675.1). Taxonomy (NCBI): domain Eukaryota; kingdom Viridiplantae; phylum Streptophyta; class Magnoliopsida; order Buxales; family Buxaceae; genus Pachysandra; species Pachysandra terminalis. The sequence goes on along the minus strand of JAUPMG010051935.1, from coordinate 1,261 downwards.
GACCAGATCGCATGAGAAAAATCACAAAAAGCCTGAGAGGAAAAAAGTCATCTTCCTCACAGACAAGCTTAATAAATACTAACAGCTGTCCTCACAGGTGATAAAACCTTACTAATTTACCAAAAAATAAAAAATAAAAACTTAATAAGTTGTTAAACAACTGTCTTCCTCTTTTTTCTTTTTTTTTTGAAAACAGTTGTCTTTCCTTACATATCTAACTATCTAAGCTTATTACCAGTTGTCTTCAACCTTAGTAACAGCTGAATGGAAAAACTTATTAATAGCTATCAGGAAAAAGCTTGAAAGAAAAAGAACTCCACAAACTTCAATAATGACAGACTACAACAATCCACTTTTCTAATTTTCAAAAAACAAAAAAAAAAAACTACAACGATCCAAAAAACTCAAGAGTCAGATGATCCAGAATGGATCGTCCGATCAAACTCGGCGATTCTGATTTAGATCGGACAATATAGCTCGGCTTCTGACCGAGTCGATGGATTTTTATATTTTTAGGGATCGGCTTGGGATCATGACTCGTCCTGAGCCGATCCCGAGTTGGATCGGCCAATCCGGATCGGGATCGGCCGATCCTTTACACTATGGTCCTTACAAAGTCAGTTCCTAGCATACGATACCAGTGTTTTTAAACGTTAACGCGTGAGGCGAGGCGTTAGATCTGGGCTTGAGGCGAGGCGTAAGTCTCGAAGTGTGAGGCATAAGCCTCATGAACATGTATATTTTTAATGATAAAATAATTTATTAAATATATAATAAATCATATACTCATTATATAAATATAAAAAAATAAAAACAAATTATATAGAAAGGTATAAAAATAAATGAAATTACAAATTCAACACAAATAATTCAAAAAATAAAAGTACTTATACTCCAATTCCATTAGTTCATCCATCATTAAGTAAAAGAAAACCAAGTCATATGCATTACATCATCATCACCATTCACCAACAACAATATATATATGAATGTTCTAAATTCTAAACCCCAAACATTACATCAATGATCAAACAGAAATAAAATAACTAAAAAAAACAGAAATTAGGAAGTTGCTTTGACAAAGAAGAAAACAGAAATTAAAAGAGAACTGAGATTAAAAAAACAGAAATTAAGTAATCAACAAAGACTGAACAGACCAAGAAGAGGATGAAAGAGAGAGAGACAGAGAGAGAGAAAGAGAGAGAGAGAGAGAGAGAGAGAGAGAGAGAGAGAGAGAGAGAGAGAGAGAGAGAGAGAGAGA
>JAUPMG010051903.1:0-13858 GCA_031762675.1 Pachysandra terminalis | reverse complement strand
CTTAACTTCTTAAAATATCGTTTTGGCCCCTAATTTGGAAATTATATTACGAAAACACCCTTGTGATGTAACTAATGGACATTTAAATCCGTAGATATATTCCATATATTATAATTGAATGATTACAATACTTTTAAAGGTTCAGGTCATTACAGTTTCAAGACATTAAGCAGTCGAACTACCCCCACCATTACTCCTCATCCTCATTTTCCCCCTCCAACACCTTGATGAATCTCCTTCTGGGTGTGAATTGGACCCTCTTCTCCATGTGATAATATATAGTGTACAACTGAGCTGCCATGCTTAGGTGAGAATTGGTGCTTCTTCTCCCTGTGGTAATATATTACAATGATTTCCATCTTTGGACCGTTGGAGATGAGGTCACTTCACTGGTTTGTACAATTATTCTTGTTTCACTAATTGCTACTATCCCAGATGTTATGGTACGGGATTATTTAGACATATATATATATGTAGGTGTGTGTGTGTGTACGCGCGCGTGCTTGATGTCGTAATGGCATACTTGTTTTCTTTTATTGAACTTGTTTCCTTCTTTCGATAGGTATGTTTTGGACTGAATCAGAAAAAGGCAGAAAGCAGACTTCATTAGAAGATGAATCTCTAAGCACAATTCAGGAGGAAGTTTCTTTTGTGAAGAGAAAATACCGTGAACCTTTGTTAAATAACAAGGCACTGGTAACAGCAGTGAAATGCCATCAGATCAGTTCTCAGACATCAAATGAATTGCATGAATCGTCTCCTCGTGTGGTGGTTGGCTCCATCCTTACTGCTACCGATAAGTTTCTAAATGCATCTCCATTTGATAAATCCCTTATCCTCATTGTGAAGGCAGATCACATAACTGGCTTTCAGGGTTTGATTATCAACAAACACATCAAATGGGACACCTTCCAGGAATTAGAGGGAGGCTTGGAATTTTTAAAACAGGCTCCTTTGTCATTTGGAGGCCCACTCATAGCACATGGAATGCCTTTTGTCAGCTTGGTCCAGAGAGTTGTAAAAGAGATGTACCCAGAAGTTCTACCAGGCGTTTTCTTTCTTGATCAGTTAGCAACAATTCAAGTAATTGAAGGACTGAAGTCAGGAAACCAATCTGCTGTTGATTATTGGTTTTTCTTGGGCTACTCAAATTGGCTTTGGGATCAACTGTTTGATGAGATTGCTGAAGGTGCTTGGGAGATAAGCGAGGAACCCAGGGAGCATTTACATTGGCCAAGAAGTTAACCATTATATCTGACTCTTTACATGATTTTTTTGTGCGTAGAGAGCTTTGGAGTTCCGGAAAAGATTAGTTTCAATTCCGATTGGATATCTATTGTGCAAAAGTTATTTTATGTGTGCACATGAACTGTACATGTATGTTTTTGCTATTTATTTTTGTATACCTGGGTTTTCTCTGATTAAATTAGTGTCGCATACTTGAAAGTTACATACTATATGCCGTTCTTACATTATTTACATCCTTCTACCTCTTTCGTGTTCTTATATTTTGGGTAAATTTCACTTACACCCCCTTTTATTTGACAATTATAGATAAGACTCCTTATGTTTTCTGATATTCCATTTACACCTCTCGAGGTATTGCACTAGATTGTAGAGACCAACCCTCCGTTAACTTTCCGGCATAGCAAATGGTGAAAAGTGTTGATGTCATTTAATTTTTGTAATTTATGAATTATTTTACCCTTCAACAAGTATCAAATATTTGAAAATGACATTTATACCCTTCATTGTAGAATTAAACATTCCTTTCTTACCTCTTGTTAATGTTAAATATTTTTATCCAAGTGTCGTTAGCTATCTTTTATAGGAATTTAATATTAATTATTTATCATTATCCAATTCATTTTACAGGAATGCAATATTAATTATTTATCATTATCCAAATCATTATATTTTTAAAAGTAAAGCATGTAATATGTGATCTAGCTATAGCTTTTCATTGTTTTGTTTACTTGGGCTCAGTTTGTTTCGTGTAAAACGTTTTCACATGGAAAATGTTTTACAATGTAAAATGTTTTTAGGAAAATTAGAATTTTTTAGTTGTTTGGTTAGAACTTAGAAAATAGAGTAGAAAATCAGTAGTTTTCACTTTCTTATGTTTGGAATGCATGCTATCATCTGTTTTTGTCAATCTGAATCCACTAAAATACTCGATAGATTTGAACGGGTTGGCGGCTCAGGTTGGATTTTGTTGTCTATTTGATGGTGCTATGATAGTAATATCGTCGTTATGGTTGGTACATTGTAGTGGTGGTGCTGGTTGTTTTGTCAGCACCAACAATAGTAGTTCCACCACCAATGGTGGTGGAGATGATGTTGACTTTGCCGTTGGAAATGATAGTAGTGACAGTGATGATATGATAGTAATACCATTGTTATATGTGATATTCATGTTATAAATAATTGTATTTCATCACCAATAGTGGTGGTACAACCACCAGAATTGGTGGTGGTAGTGGTGGTGCACTGCTACTAGAAGTGATGGTGGCAAGGATGATGTGGTGGTAATGAACATTTTGTAAGTGATGGTGTGCCACCATTAAAGGTAGTGGTGGTGGTGGGGTTGGAGCCCCCACCTAAGGGGGGTGGAGATGGTGTTAATGTTACCGTTGGAAATGATAGCGGTGGCAGTGATGATATGGTAGTAGTATCATTGTTATACGTGATATTCATGTTGTAAATAATGGTATGCCACCACTTGGTGGTGGTGTAACTACCAGAATTGGTGGTGGTAATGGTGGCGCATCGTTGCTGGAAGTGATGGAGGCAACGATAATGTAGTGGTGATGAACATGTTGTAAGTAACGGTGTGTCACCAATAAAGGTGGTGGTGGTAATGGAGATGGTGTTGACGTTACAGTTGGAAATGATAGCAGTGGCAGTGATGATATGGTAGTAGTATTACTATTATACGTGATATTCATGTTGTAATTAATGGTATGCCATCACCAAAAGTGGTGATGCAACCACCAATTACCAGAATTGGCGGTGGTAGTGGTGGTGCATCGCTGCTACAAGTGATGGTGATAATGATAATGTGGTGGTGATGAATATGTTGTAACTGACGGTGTGTCACCATTAAAGGTGATGGTGGTCGTGGTGGAGATGGTGTTGACATTACCGCTGAAAATGATAGCGGTGGTAGTGATGCTATAGTAGTAGTACCATCGTTATAAGTCATATTCATGTTGTAAATACTGGTATGCCACCACCAAAAGTTGTGGTGGTGGTGGGGCAACCACTAGAGTTGGTGGTGGTAATGGTGGTGTGCCACTGTTAGAAATGATAGTGGCAACGATAATGTTGTGGTGATGAACATGTTGCAAGTGATAGTGTGCCACCATTAATGTAAGAACCTGAAAAATATGGACTAGAAAAGAAGTTTAAGATAAGGGTAAATTAGTAATTTCAGAAGGCCATAATTCAAACTAAACTAAAGAATAAGTAAATATAAGTGCCCATTAAAAATATAGACTTAATATAATTATTTAATTACTTAGGCACTAATAAATAGGTTATGGGCTTAATTAAACTAATCGAGCTTAAGTAACTAACTGCGGGCTCTAGTAATTAACTTAATGGGCTTAAGTAGCTACCTTAAGGTCCAAAATAATTAAAACCTAATTAAATAATTTCTAATTATGTGGCTAATTAATAAATAAATTAGAAATACAAGTTATAGTCTTATTAGAAGTCTAGATAACTGAAAATAGCAGTTAGCAATTCTAATACAACTCTAACTCCTAAATTATTATAAAAACGTGTTAACCAAGTAAATTGAACCTAATGAATCAAGACAAATTCATGTGAAACAATAAGAAGGATTAGAACAAGGTCTAAGCCTAGAAAATAGAAGATGCAAACAACAAGAAGAAGATCTACAACAAAATAGGTGAGTTTTCCTTCATTGTCTTGTGTATTTACTTCTAGCCTTATGTTATGCCATGGTGAAAATCATGTGTGTTAGTAAAACCCCTTCCCCATGTTTCTATAAGTAAAACCCAGAAAATTAGACCATTGAATTGAAGATGTAAGTTTAATCTCAAAGAATTAGTCATTAAACCAGAAAACTGGGATCTTGAATCCCAAGAAACATAATTGATCAAATATAAAAGAGATTATGAAGGTGGAAACCAAATTTGAAGCTTAGTAACAATCTAGAGACCCTTTGGAAGAAGTCCCAAATTAATTTGACCAAAACCCCCATGTCGATTGACTCTCGGTCGACCGACAACCCAACCGACACTCAGACCTGCATAGGGTTGCTATCGGGCTAGCCAAGCGACACCTCTCGCTCTCCTGTGTTGAGATTGTTACAAATTTAATCTAATTAGACTTAAACTAGATCACTTAAGAAATTTTAGCAAAATTGGCACACTTCTCAAAATCTAGGTCGATCGACAATCGACCCATGACCAGACAAAGATCCACCTTTTAATACTTTTGGACACTTTTGACTTTTAGACACCTGTATAATGTTGATACCAATAGATAAGATGTGTTTCCAGATACTGAGATTGAAATTTACATGTTTTGACTACCTATATCTCAATGTTGTCCTATTTGAATCATTGATCCCAGTATGAAATTCTAAAACCTGAAGGAACCAACCTCAATAAATATTTTAAAGGATAACTTAGCTTAATATATTGATGCCCACATTTAGAAGTAGGATATAAATTCAAGTTAGATAACTTTTGGTGATTGTATGTGTATTTAGTGAACTTATTTGTGAATAGCCTAAGTGCTGTAAACAACTTGTGTGTGTATGAAACCCTTCACATCTTAATGAATTAAGACATTATTATATAAATATTTTTGCTCCCTATAACTGCCCTCAATAAATATTTTAAAGGATAACTTAGCTTAATATATTGATGCCCAAATTTAGAAGTAGGATATAAATTCAAGTTATAACTTTTGGTGATTGTATGTGTATTTAGTGAACTTATTTGTGGATAGCCTAAGTGTTGTAAACAGCTTGTGTGCGTATGAAACCCTTCACATCTTAATGAATTAAGACATTATTATATAAATATTTATGCTACCTATAACTTATTTGTATTCAATATGTGTGTTAGGCTTCTACATATATATATATATATATATATGCATTATGTTAATTAGGATCATGAGAATGTGTCTCATGTTGATGTTGGTTGAATATATGTGTTAGTTCATTTTATGTTATTGTAATGTGCATTGGCATTAATAATTAAAGTGAATCAATGAGTTGCACTGTGACTACACTACCAAGATGGCTTCCTTATGTCCTAAATTTGAGCACATTGTGCTTGGCCAATGCTGGATACCATCATGACTCATGATATGACTGTGACCAATTACCTGTCCTTATTTGGATTAAGTGTTTCATTCGCCAAGATGAGAGAAGTATCTCAAGAGACTTGTGGTAAGATTATAGGTGAGAAAGTGCACTTCCTAATATTTGAAAGTCAATTTTTGTTACATCGCACAATGTACGGTTCACAAGGGAGTTTTCACGTTGGTGATGCCCTAGATATGTTCCCGTGATAAAACATAAGAGTGGAGATTTTGCCCATTAGGTTGTAGCCCCTAGAAACTACGATGCATACGTATACTAATCCACTAATATGGCCATGTATGCGGGGGATAGTTTTCATCTTGAGTAGTTGGATTGGATCTGGTGTGGGACATACATTATTCCAATGCCAAACAACATACATTGTATTTCATATTCTTCTGCATGTTATTGTGATTATATTGTGTATTACTTGATTGCATGTTATCATTTAGAGTTAAGCATTGTGGACTGTGAAATATGACTATGGATATCCTTATGATGCAAACCAAGATGAGATTTGAAGAGAGAATGAGTCCTTGATTGATTTCTATTCATATATGCTATTATCCATTATTTTTCAAATTATACCATCATTCTATTATTTTATATTTTTTCTCATAACATTGGGATATAAGTAAATACCTTTTTTTGAAGGTCTACTCATCCGAACTTTCAGCTTATATTATTTTGTTGATTTATTTTCAGGTATTGGATGAATGCTATCGAATAGAGCTATCATGAGAATAAAGGGAACATGAGTTAGATGATAGACTTATGTATTAGATGTAGTTTTATTTCAGTTTGTTAAAAAGGACAGATTGTACTTTTATTTAAATATTTATTTGAATCTAATGTAATATCTTCCGCTTATGATCTATATTGCTTATCCACTAGCATAGGGACATGGGGTGAGAGTTACAGCTCAAATTTGGGGACTCAAATGAGATTTTCAGGTTTAGGTCATGACAAAAGTGGTATTAGAGGCTGTTCTAATAAAATTTAAATAAAAGATTTGGAAATTAAATAAGAATTAGAACTAGAAATTAATAATGAAAATACTCAAGATAAAGGAATTATAAGAGGGTAAAGGGGAATTAGATATGTAGGATGTGAGTGTGAGGTACGATGATTTATGATGTGTACATCTTTATTAGTAATGCTGGATGGACAATTTGGAATAGGGGTACCACTAATTCTAAAAAGTCCGAAAGTTGAACTATAAGGATGTAGTGTATGATAAGTATACTGGATTATAATGTCTTTAAAAGACATGATAATCAAAAGCTAATAATATATTGATTGATATAACTCTGAAAAAGTATTTATAACCCTAATGCAAACTATATTTCCAGAAATTGAAGTCAAATGTAGTTTCAAATACATTGAATTAAATTCCTTGAGAAATAGATAGGAATTAGATATGAAATAAATAAATAATAAGAATTGATAATAAATACATATGTATATAGAATTCTTAAATTATTGTATTATGAAACTTATATATAATTATACCCAGATAATTAATTGGATCAAGTTTTGGAGAATTTATTTTAAATTCTGACTCGGGCCAAGACCCAAAGCTAGGTGGAACTAAGTGTTCACCTAATCAATGATAAATTTTGCATTGGAGTGTAATTTTGTGAAATTGTTATGTAATATTGTGTGAAATAAATTGAGGAATTTTATAAAAATTTAAAATAATTATTTTTATTTTGTCGGTTGACTCTCGGTCGAACGACAGTCGGTCTACAGGCAACTGAACAATTGACCAAGCCTTATTTAAGTCACTTTTTGAAACCCTAACTTATTTTTCTTCACTCTTAAACCCTCAAAATAGTCTCCAACCTTCTCCAAGCACTCTTAGAGCTTCCTTATCATCATCCATCTCATTCCAACAGATCTAAACTTCTGGTAAGTTTTCTCCTCAAAATTTCAGATTTCTTAGTTTGACCTAAAATCCATTTTCTTTGAAGGAATTTTCACGTGCCAAAACCCTATAACCACAATGACAAAAGGTAAGAATACCCAAAGACCCCCTAAGAGGACGAAAGCCTCTAAAGCTTCTACTACTAGGAGACCACCATCACCTTCACCCTTATGAAGAAGAAGATGTTTCATCTCCTTCTGAACCTGAACAAGAACTTGAAGCATACACAAATGTTCCAAATAGCCCTAGCAATATATTTATGAAAAGACAAACCATTGCAACCCATGTAGCACCCTACCAAGTCTATGAACTACAAGCCATAGGGTGGGAACCCATTCTAACTTGGGGTGGAAACGCGTATATATCTGCCACCCAAGAGATGTATAATAGTATTTCCAGCACTAGCTTGGATTCCATGACCATTACCTTTAACTTATACGGAGAAGTTAGGATTCTTGACTTTTAAATAGTTTCTAGATTGATTGTTGAATCCATGAACAACTCCTATGGCATTATCAAAACTTGATTCTTCTGAAAAGCCTGCAGCGACCAAAAGTTTTTGTGGCCAAGATGTCCGTTGGAAGAATGATTATTCCCTTAGTTCTTCCAAGCTCTTACCCTTGTATAGAATCTTGCATATGATCTTCGTTAGGAATGTCTATCCCCGTACTGGGAATAGGACAGAATTGACCTCCTACATGATCCAGATACTACATTCGGTGGCTATAGGCTAAAATCTTTGCCTTCCTTCTATCATCATCACCCACCTCATCCGGTACATTCGAGGATCTAGGAAGGGTGATCTACCCTTTCCTTGTCTCATGTGTGCAGTTGCCCGTCATTGGGGTCTTACTCTACCTCATCCAGACAACAAGGAAACCATCAAACCATTAGGGGACAAGAATCTTTGTTTAATGGGACTGCAGAAAGAGAGCACTATACATACATGAACAACATCAACAATAGCAGCAGGATCAAACGGATCAATCCTAGCATCCTCCTAGAGCATCCACTTCATTAGCTACTAGAGCATCCACTTCTTCAGCACTTGGAGCTAACCTTCCTCCCTGGCATCATTACACAAGGAGGAACATGGGTACAAATGCCAGACTTGCAGCACTTAAGAGATCCACTTTCCAGACGAGGATAGTGATTACAGCCAAACTAAGGAAGAATAGAGAGCAACTGAGGAGGAATAGTGAGGAAATGTCTTGACTCCGAAAGAGTATGGAAAATACCTTCCAGTTCTTCCAGATCCTATTCGGATGTGGCAAAAGCAGTGATGTTGTCCCACCACTAGCACTTCTGCCACCACCTCCACCTCTCCAAGAGGATGACTTTTAAATGCCCTAGATTTTCCTAGTTTTCCTTCCTTTTGTTGTAGTCATCTGAGAATGGCAAGAAGTAGTTTGTTTTCTTTGATGTAATAGTTAGTAGGATTGAACTCCTTGTTTGTTTTCAGTTAGTTGGTTCAATGAATGAAGTGTTGTGTTAAATTTCTATATGATTGTAATTTAAATGATTGTTTGAAATTAAATTCTTAGCACATCATTAAACATAAGCATAAAACATTAAATTAATTCAATTTGACTACTTAGATTTAATTTCGAGGACGGAATTCATTTAAGGAGGATAGGTTGTAAGAACCTGAAAAATATGGACTAGAAAAGAATTTTAAGATAAGGGTAAATTAGCAATTTAACAAGACCATAATTCAAACTAAGCTAAAGACTAAGTAAATATAAATTCACATTAAAAATATAAAGACTTAATATAATTATTTAATTACTTAAGCACTAGTACATAGGTTATGGCTTAATTAAACTAATTGGGCTTATTAACTTAAGTTCGGCTTAGGTAATTAACCGTGGGCTTTAGTAATTTACTTAATGGGATTAAGTAGATCTCTTAAGGACCAAATGAAATAAAACCGAATTAATTAATGTCTAATTTTTTGGCCGACAGTCGACCCACGACCTGATCAAGATCCACCTTTTAATACTTTTGGACACTTTGACTTTTAGAAGCCTGTGTAATGTTGATACCAATAGATAGATGTGTTTTCAGATACTAAGTTTGAAATTTACATGTTTTGACTACCTATATCTCAATGATGTCCTATTTGAATCCTTGATCCTAATACGAAATTCTAAAACCTGAAGGGACTGACCTCAATAACTATTTCAAAGGGTAACTTAGGTTAATATATTGATGCTCAGATTTAGAAGTAGAATATATATTCAAGTTAGATAACTCTTGGTGATTGTATGTGTATTTAGCGAACTTATGTGTGTGTGGAACCCTTCACATCTTAATGAATTAAGACATTATTATATAAATATTTATGCTACCTATAACTAATCCATATTCCATATGTGTGTTAGGCTTCTACATATATATAATATATATATATATATATATGCATTATGTTAATTAGGATAATGAGAATGTGTCTCATGTTGATGTTGGTTGATTATGTGTGTGTGTGTTCTTTTTATCTTATTGTAATGTGCACGTGCATTAACAATGGAAGTAAATCAATGAGTTGCATTATGCCTACACTGTTGAGATGGCTTCCTTATATCCTAAATTGGAGTACATTGTGCTTGGCCAATGTTGGATACCATCATGACTTATGATATGGCTGTGACCAATTACTTGTCCTTATTGGGATTAAGTGTTTTATTCGCCAAAGGTGAGAGAGGTATCTCAAGAGACTTGTGGTAAGATGATAGGTAAGGGAGTGCACTTCCCAATATTTGAATCATAAGAGTCAATTTCTATTAGTAGATCGGATAATGTATGGTTCACAAGGGAAATTTCGCATTTTTGATGCCCTGAATATGTTCTTGTGATAAAAAATAAAAGTGGGAATTGTCCCCATTATATCATAGCCCTTAGAAACTACGGTGCGCACGCAGAATAATCCACTATCATGGTTGTGTATGCGTGGGATGGTTTTTATCTTGGGTAGTTGGATTGGATCTGGTTTGGCTTATACACTATTCGAATGTCAAACAACATGCATTGCATTTCATATTCTTGTGCATTTTATTGTGATTATCTTCTATATGATACACTTTATTGCATGTTATCATATAGAGTTAGGCATTGTGGACTGTAAAATATGACCAAGGATATCTTTAGGATACAAGCCAAGATGAGATTTGGAGAGAGAATGAATCCTTGATTGATTTCTTTTCATATATGCTATTATCCATTATTTTCCAGATTATACCAATATTATTATTATTATTCTATATATTTTCTCATAACATTGGGATATGAGTAAATACCTTGTTTTGAAGGTCTACCCATCTGAGCTTTCATCTTATGTTGTTTTGCTGATATATTTTCAGGTATTGGATGAATGCTATTGAAGAGAAATATCATGGGAATAAATGAAATAGAAGTTAGATGCTAGACTTATGTATTAAATATAGTTTTATTTCAGTTTGTTAAAAAGGACAGATTGTACTTTTATTTAAATATTTAATAGAATATAATGTAAATATCTTCCGCTTATGATATATATTGCTTATCCACTCTCATAAGGATATGAGGTGAGAATTACAACTTAATTTTCGGGACTCAAATGAGATTTCCATGTCTAGGACGTGACAAAAGTGGTATTAGAGCTTAGGGTCTAATAAAGTTTAAATAAAAGATTTGGAAATTAAATAAGAATTAGGACTAGAAATTAATTATGAAAATACATAAGATAAAGGAACTATAAGAGGGAAAAAGGGAATTAGATATGCAGGATGTGAGTGTGAGGTACGATGATTTATGATGTGTGCAACTTTATCAGTAATGCTGGATGGACAATTTGGAATAGGGGTACCACTAATTCTTAAAAATCCAAAAGTTGAACTATAAGGATGTAGTGTATGATAAGTATACTGGATTAGAATGCATTTAAAAGACATGATAATCAAAAGCTAATAATATATTGATTGATATAACTATGGAAAAGTATTTATAATCCTAATGCTAACTATATTTCTAGAAATTGAAATCAATGTAGTTTCAAATACATTGAATTAAATTCCTTGAGAAATAGATAGGAATTAGATATGAAATAAATAAATAATAAGAATTAATAATAAATACATATGTATATAGAATTCTTAAATTATTGTATTATGAAAATTATATATAAATTACACCCAGTTAATTAATTGGATCAGGTTTCGGAGAATTTATTTTAAATTCTGACTCAGGCCGAGACCCAAAAGCCAGGTGGCACTAAGTGTTCACCAAATCAATTATAAATTTTGCATTGGAGTGAAATTTTGTGAAATTGTTATGTAATATTGTGTGAAATAATTTGAGGAATTTTATAAAAATTTAAAATAATTATTTTTATTTTGTTGGTTGACTCTCGGTTGACAGGCAACCGAACAGTAGACCGAACCCGATTTAAGTCACTTTTTGAAACCCTAACTTATTTGGCTTCACTCCTAAACTCTCACAAACACTCTCCAACCTTATCCAAGCACTCTTAGAGCTTCCTTATCATCATCCATCTCATTCCAACAAGATCTAAACTTCCAGTAAGTTTTCTCCTCAAAATTTTCAGATTTCTTACTTTGACCTAAAACCCCTTTTCTTTGTAGGAATTTTCTTGTGCCAAAGTCCTAGAACCACAATGCCAAAAGGTAGGAATACCCAAAGACCGCCTAATAGGTCTGAATCCTCTAAAGCATCTACTTCTAAGAGACCACCATCACCATCACCTTCACCATCACCTGACGCTTATGAAGAAGAAGATGTTTCATCTCCTTATGAACCCGAACAAGAACTTGAAACACACACCAATGACCCAAATTGCCCTAGCATTTACCTCAACAAGTATATATTTATGGAAAGACAAACCATTGTAACCCATGTAGGACCCTATCGAGTCTACGAAACCCCAAGCCATAGGGTGGGAACACATTCTAACCTGGGGTGGAACTGGGTATCTATCTACCAGCCAAGAGATGAACGGAAGTATTTCTAGCACTGGATTGGATTCCATGACCATTACCTTCAACCTATACGGAGAACTTAGGATTCTTGACCTTCAACTAGTTTCTAGATTGAGAGGTGTACCCATGAACAACTCCTATAGCACTATACTAGAACTTAATTCTTCTGAAAAGCCTGTAGTGATAGGACTTCTTTGGGGCCAAGATGTCCGTTGGAAGAATGATCATTCCCTTAGTTCTTTCAAGCTCTTACCACAGAATCTTGCATATGATCTTCGTTAGGAATGTCTATCCCCATACCGGGAATAGGACAAAATTGATCTCCTACATTGTCCAAGTACTCCATTCGGTGGCCAAAGGCTAAAAGCTTTGCCTTCCTTTTATCATCATCACCCACATCATTTGGTACACTTGAGGCCCTAGGAAGGGTAATCTACCCTTTCCTTGTCTCATGTGCACAGTTGTCCGTCATTGGGGTCTTACTCTACCTCATCCTGATAACAAGGAAACCATCAAACCATTTGGGGACATGAATCTTCGTTTAATGGGATTGCAAAGAGAGAGCACAATACATACCTGAACAACATCAACAATAGTAGCAGCAGGACCAGCCGGATCAGTCCCAGCAGCCTCCCAGAGCATCCACTTCATCAGCTGCTAGAGCATCCACTTCTTCAGCATCTAGAGCTGACCTTCCTCCCCGACATCATTACACAAGGAGGAACATGGATACATATGCAAACTTGCAACACTTCAGAGATCCACTTTCCAGGCGAGGATAGAGATTACAACCGAACTGAGGAAGAATAGAGAGGAACGTAGGAGGAATGGGGAGGAAATATCTTTACTCCGAAAGAGTATGGACAATACCTTCCAGTTCTTCCAAGACCTATTCGGATGTGGCAAAAGCAGCGATGTCGTACCACCACTAGCACTTTTGCCACCACCTCCACCTCCCCATGAGGATGACTTTTAGATGCGCTAGATTTTCCTAGCTTTCCTTCCTTTTGTTGTAGCCATTTGAGAATGGCAAGAACTAGTTTGTTTTCTTTGATGCAATAGTTAGTAGGATTGAAATCCTTGTTTGTTTTTAGTTAGTTGTTTCAATGAATGAAATGTTGTGTTAAATTTCTATATGATTGTAATTTAATATTTTTTGAACTTCAATTCTTAGCACATCATTAAACATAAGCATATAACATGAAATTAATTCAATTAGACTACTTAGAGATTTAATTTCGAGGACGAAATTCATTTGAGGAGGATAGATTGTAATAACCTGAAAAATATGGACTAGAAAAGAATTTTAAGATAAGTGTAAATTAGTAATTTCACAAGGTCATAATTCAAACTAACTAAAGACTAAGTAAATATAAGTTCACATTAAAAATATAAGGAAAAATTACACTTTGGCACCCTGAAGTTTCGATCACTTGCACTTAGACCCCCTGAGGTTTGTAAACTACAATTACCCCCTTTTTATATGAAACCTCAGGGGGGGTCATGGCCTGATTTGGGGTGGTGGGGGTGGTGAGGGTGGTGGATTTGAGAGGAGTAATTTAATTTTTTAGTAGGGATAAATCAGTCCATGACCCCCCTGAGGTTTCATAT
>JAUPMG010051892.1:0-13859 GCA_031762675.1 Pachysandra terminalis | reverse complement strand
AAGGAAAATATTCCAAAATTACAAAGATACCACTCCTGGATACTACGTGACCAAGGAATCTAACCTCGTCCCTCCAGAAATCGTATTTTTCCAGTTTAGCATACAACTGGTTAGCATACAATGTTTGTAGCACAATTCTGAGGTGCTCCTAGTGCTCCTCCTTAGAGCTCGAGTAAATCAGAATGTCATCCACGAAATGACGACAAACTGATCCAAGAAAGGTCTAAACACCCTATGCATCAGGTCCATGAAAGCTATCGGCACGTTTGTTAACTCGAATGGCATAACCACGAATTCATAATACCCATAGCGAGTACGAAAGGCTGTCTTCTGACTTTCCTCATCTCGAATCCGCAACTAATGGTAATCTGATCTCAAGTCTATCTTCAATAAGAACTGGGCTCCCCTCAACTGGTCAAATAGATCGTCAATCCTCGGTAATGGGTACCTGTTCTTCACTGTTACCCGGTTCAGCTGTCTGTAATCGATGCAAGGGTGAAGATACCAGTCTTTCTTCTTCACCAATAAGACGGGCGCACCCCACGGAGATGTACTCAGTCTGATGAAACCAAGTGCACTCAAACCGTCCAACTGCTCCTTCAACTCACGTAATTCATTTAGAGCCATCTGATAAGTTTCTAGTGAAATTGGAGAAGTGCCAGGTGCTCAATACTGAAGTCTACCTCCCTCCTATGTGGTAATCCAGGAATCTCTTGGAATACAACTCTGAAATCTCAGACTGTGGGAATATCCTTTAAAGATAATTTCTGTTCCCCATCTGCAGCATACAGGAAATCCGTCTGATAGGTGTCCTTCTCAGTCCCAAGGAATGTCAGACGACGACCCCTAAGAAGATCGAACACTACCGACTTCTCGAGGAAATTCACCCTGACATGATTGGCAGAGATCCAATCCATACCGAGAATCACCTCGAAGTCTACCGTGTCCAATACCACCAGGTCTACCTCCAGATTTAGGTCAACTACTATAACCACACAAGCATGGCATACTTGGTGTAGAGTAGCGAACCCTCCCACTGGGTTAACTATACACAACGGACTCTCCGAACTACTCAGTTACAAATCCAAAAATAACATGCAACTACTATATATATGAAAGAATGAGATCCACCAGGATCGAATAACACACAGGCTAGAGTATGAAAAAAATGAATAATACCTTTCACCACAACAGTAGTCGCTCGGTCGTCATGAGGAATTGATGTGTCTGTCATAGCATTGGCCCTGCCCTGCTGTACTGGTCTAGGTGGAACTGGCCGAACATCCCTCCTCCGTATTCTGCCACTGTGCTTGAGATGACCCTCTTTACCACAGTTATAACATAGTCTTACGTCACGTCGATGAAATTGCTGATCTTGTGAAGTTAGTGGCTGTCGTTGTGCATCTCGTGCAAAAGAGCTGCTGCAACCACAGGTGGAGTCTGATTAGTCTAGCATCATGCTGCTGACGTCTATCGGTATTGTGTCTCTGCTGATAAGGCTGGTACCGACCCTTGTTGTGCTTTGGCTGATCCCTATGAGTAGAAGCTCTATCCATGTCCCGCTCGATATGCTATGTGCACTCTAGAACCTCGGTGTATGACCTCAATCGCTATAGTACTAGCTTGAGCCGTATGGCTGGTCGTAAGCCCACCTCGAACTTAGCGGCTTTGTCCACTATTATGTTGTAGAGACTCGGATCCAGATATTAATAATAATGATTAAATTGTGTGATTATTTAATGGATTAAGGCGTAATTAAATGAAAGTGTTGGGGTCAAATTAAAACTAATAGGATGAATTAGGCATATGAAGTAATTATGTAATGTTTAATGGGCTAAGATTTGAATGGGTCGTGTGACACATTGATTAGACTTAAGGTTAGTTTAGTAAGTTTACTTAGACCTGAAATAGAAGGGGAGAAGGTTCTTATTTAAAAGGGAATTAGTTGCTTATCTAAAAGGGAATTAGAAAGTGAATTGTTATATAGAGAGCATAAGGGGTGCGTGTACGGCAAGAAGAAAGAACAAGGCTTAGGGTTTTGGGGTTTTGGAGAGAAAAGAAAGAAAGGAGGCTGTGGCTAAAACTAGAGAGAGAAGAAGAAGAAGAGAAAGGAAGAAGAAAGATTGAAGATCCGAATCTAAGCACGCTAGGAAGTAAGTTTCATTTTCTGTATAGTCTGATTGGAATATTGTGAATGATTTTATTTGATTGTATGCAAAACATAATCCCTGGAAGCATAACCTTATTGTGGGAGTGGTAATTGTTACTATGTGTTGATTTGATCATAATATGGTTGATTTTGTATCCTTACGGTGACACGTGATTTAATCCTTGTTAATCATGTTTCTTATTCTAATATAATGTTTGGCATGTGGTATCTAATGTAAGATTGTTATTAAGATGTTTATTAATCATTAGAGTAGTTGTGAATTGATTTTGGTGTCAAAAAGTAGGGTTTCAAGAACCCAGAAAACAACCAAAATCGTGGCCCATTGGCAAACACCAGTACACCAGTGATCCTGCCGACAGGGATTAAAAAGCACAGAGAAGTACCCACTGGCAGGCACCGGTACACTAGTGAGCTTGCCGACAGGGACTGTTTTTCAGGCTATTCTGACCCACCGGTAGGCATCGGTACACCGGTGAGCCTACCGATGGTGTATTTTGATGGATTTTGATGACCTTTAGCTTGGAAATTGTATCTTATGATTTGCGGTTGCGTTTCCATGCATTTGGTGATTATTCATATTGTTTTGATTGATGAATATTTAGTGGTAGGGATACTTGTGATGATATTCGGCAGATTATTTGTGTGTATGGGTACACGGGAAACTTCTGAAGGACATTATCACTGGTTATCCTACTGATTAAGGAAAGGACACTTGTGATGGCAACCATTGGATTATTCGTGTGTATGGGCACACAGATAGCTTTCGATGGGTGTTATCTCTAGAGATCCTACTAGGTATTGATAGTGGTATTGCATTGCATAGCATGTCTGGTTAACCGGTCAGCGATGGATAGAGTTGTAAACTATAGGGTTCCTTGCGAGGATTCCTATGAGTTCTGGTACATGTTCCTTGTGTGACCCATCGATGCATTGGTATGCATGAGGAACAAACTTGAGATATAGCAACGGGGATTGAGCCCGGTGGGTTGAAAATCCCACAAAACTGTGATGTACACGTGGGATTAAGAGAGTAGTATTCAGCTGTATCAAAGTGAATACCTTGTAATTGTCATTACTTGATAAGAGAGTGTCGTCCAGCTGTATTAAAGTGGATGCCAAGGTAACTTGGAACCGGCTGATCATCGGGTTAGGAAGCGCATTAGTTGAATTCAAATCATGTGCATTGCATCACTTGTATTGAGCATCATTGTGTGTTTATATTCATTTATCTCATCTCTCATTGTGATTGTTATCTCGTATCTGTAAATTGTTTTACATTGGGTGCATGTGTGGCATGCCTATATTTCTCTCATGATTGATTGTGTTGTATAGTATTACTTTGTGATTATGGACTAACGGTACTCCATGAGGATGGATGACAGAAACTGATTCTTACCGGGCATTCCAAGCTCACGTAACTTTTCATGTTGCAAGTTGAGGTGACATGATGGATGGACTTGAGCTAGTGCTGCAAAGTATTTTATTTCTATTTTGAACCATAGTTTGGATTTGATGTAATAGGATAGGGTATATTTTTGGTTTACTTCATTATGTTGGGGTTTTGACTCTTCTGAAGCCTTGGATTTTGTTTTAGTTATTTAAGTTGTTTCAACACTTTGATTATTTTTATAAGATTGATATTTATTACTATTTATTTATTGGCGTGCCGCGTTCCTTCGGTGGGAACCAGAAGGTCATGCCTCGTGATCCGTGTTGCCCGCAAGTGATGCGTGCCATGGGATTTGGGGCGTGACATAATGGTATCAGAGCTCTAGGTTAGATTACCTAGGGAGAAGAGAACATAAATGAGAACATTAGGATTACATGATTGCAATTGTATGTTGTGTGCATAACATGCTTGTTTGCTATACTTGTGTCATTATTTGTATGGCTGCTTGTTTATGAGAACCATAGGATGTAAGATGGTAGATTAGAAGACTTAATGTTTGTTTTGGGTTTGTAGATGAATGGTAGGAAGAGAATTACTGTTGGTGAGGGGTCATCTTCTGAGGTTAGAGCTGATGCTGATCCTCAGTTGGTTGGAGTTTATCAGATTCTGGGAAACATGGCGACTCTCCAGAGGGATTAGACGGAGAGGCAAGACAGAGCCGAGCAGAGAGAAGTGGTAAGGTCAGAGGTGATGTGGTTGGAGAAGTTCAAGAAACTTACTTCACCAACTTTTGAGGGTTTAGGTGAGCCACACCAGGCTCAAGACTAGTTATTAGACATAGAGAGGGTATTCAGGACAATGGGATGTCTTGATGACCAGAGAGTGTCCTTAGCTACATTCATGCTGAAGGGCGAGGCACTCCACTGATAGGACATGGTGGAGAGAAATATGGAGACTGTGATGACTTGGGAGATATTAAGGAGCCACTTCCTAGATGCCTACCTTCCGAGTAGTTATAGGAGGCAGATGGCATCTGAATTTATGAGACTAGAGCAAGGTCCACTCATAGTTGCGCAATATGAGGCCCAATTCGCAATAATGCCGAGGTTTGCACTTCACATGATCACGGATGAAGTTGACAAGGCTGCCAAGTTCAAAGAGGGCTTGAAACCGTCGATTAGGTCAAGGGTAGTGCCCCACAGACTTAGAAGTTACTGAGAGGTCCTAGAATGTGCAAGGATGGTAGAGAGGGGTAATGATCAAAATCGCAAAGAGCAAGACGAGAAGAGGAGTAAGCAAGATAAAGGGAAGACTTATAGATCTATAGATCTTGATTTAGATGGAGAGCGAGGTGTCGACAAGAAACCAAAAGTAGTAGAAGTACCAACTCCAGTTGACACTACGACTCATACTGAAGAACCACCTTAGTCACGATCTCGTTCTCCACCTAGGTGTTTCAACTGTGGAAAGATGGGACACATCCAACGTTATTGTCGACAACCGAGGAAGAAAGATGAAGAACAAGAGGTAGAAGCGACACGACCACCCCAACAAGGCAGAGTCATTGTCCTAATTAGAGAGACTGATGAGTTTAATGGTGGGGTAACTAACGCAGTGATTGAAGGCATGCAATGCACACACATGTTTAATTTTGTTGCATGAAATAATTTGTTATAATTGTTTTTTGTGATGTATGCTTGAGTTTGAATTAAATTAAGAATATCATAACCAAGCATAATTGACTATATGATTGAATGTTTTAGAAACATAGCATGATTAATTTCGGGGACAAAATTTCCTAAATGGGGGAAGACTGTAGAGACCCGGATCTGGATATTAATAATAATGATTAAATTGTGTGATTATTTATTGGATTAAGCCGTAATTAAGTGAAAGTGTTGGGCTCAAATTATAACTAATAGGATGCATAGGGGATACGAAGTGATTAAGTAATGTTTAATGGGATGAGATTTGAATGGGTCGCGTGACACATTGATTAGACTTAAGGTTAGTTTACATAGACCTGAATTAGAAGGGGAGAAGTTTCTTATTTAATAGGGAATTAGTTGCTTATCTAAATAGAAAGTGAATTGTTCTATAGAGAGCATAAGGGGTGCGTGTACGGCAAGAAGAAAGAACAAGGATTAGGGTTTTGGGGTTTTGGAGAGAAAAGAAAGAAAGGAGGCTGCGTCTGGAACTAGAGAGAGAAGAAGAAGAAGAGAAAGGAAGAAGAAAGATAGAAGATCCGAATCTAAGCACGCTGGGAAGTAAGTTTCATTTTTTGTATAGTCTGATTGGAATATTGTGGTTGATTTTTTTTGATTGTATGCAAGAAATGATCCCTGGAAGCATAACCTTATCGTGTGAGTGGTAATTGTTAGCATGTATTGATTTGATCATACTATGGCTGATTTTTGTATCCTTATGGTGACATGTGATTTAATCCTTGGTAATCATGTTTCTTATGATAATATAATGTTTGGAATGTTGTATCTAGTGTAAGATTGTTATTAAGATGTTTATTAATCATTAGAGTTGTTGTGAATTGATTTTGGTGTCAAAAAGTAGGGTTTTAAGAACCCAGAAAACAACCGAAATCACGGCCCATCAGCATGCACCGGTACAGCAATGAGCCTACCGATAGGGATTAAAAAGCATAGAGAAGTCCCCACCGGTAGGCACCGGTACACCGGTGAGCCTGCCGATAGGAACTATTTTGCAGGCTATTCTGACCCACTGGTAGGCATCGGTACATTGGTGAGCCTACCGATGGTGTCTTCTGATGGATTTTGATGACCTTTAGCTTGGAAATTGTATCTTATGATTTTGGGGTTGCGACTCCATGCGTTTGGTGATTATCCATATTGTTTTGATTGATGAATATTTAGTGGTAGGGAAGCTTGTGATGACATCCGGCAGATTATTCGTGTGTATGGGCATACAGAAACTTCTGAAGGGCATTATCACTGGTCATCCTACTGATTGTGGAAAGGACACTTGTGATGGCAACCAATGGATTATTCATGTGTATGGGTGCGTGGATAGCTTCCGATGGGTGTTATCACCGGAGATCCTACTAGGTATTGATATTGCTGTTGCATTGCATAGCATGTCCGGTTAACCTGGTAGCAACAAATAGAGTTGTAAACCTTAGGGTTCCTTACGAGGATTCCTATGAGTTGTGGTGAATGGTCCTTGTGTGACCCATCCATGCATTGGTATGCCTGAGGAACAAACTTGAGATATAGCTACGGGGATTGAGCCTGGTGGGTTGAAAATCCCACAAAACTGCGATGTACACGTGGGGCTAAGAGTGTAGTATTCAGCTGTATCAAAGTGAATACCTTGTAATTGTCATTACTTGATAAGAGAGTGTTGTCTAGCTGTATTAAAGTGGATGCCAAGGTAACTTGGAACTGGCTGATCACCGGGTTAGGAAGTGCATTAGTTGAATTCATATCATGTGCATTGCATCACTTGTATTGAGCATCATTGTGTGTTTATATTCATTTATCTCATCTCTCACTGTGATTGTTATCTCGTATGTGTAAATTGTTCTACATTGGGTGTATGTGTGGTATGCCTATATTTCTCTCATGATTGATTGTGTTGTATAATATTGCTGTGTAATTATGGACTAACGGTATTCCATGAGGATGGATGACAAAAGTTGATTCGTACCGGGCATTCCATGCTCACGCAACTTTTCATGTTGCAGGTTGAGGTGACATGATGGATGGACTTGAGCTAGTGCTGCAAAGTTTTTTATTTCTGTTTTGAACCGTAGTTTGGATTTGATGTAATAGGATAGGGTCTATTTTTGTTTACTTCATTATGTTGGGGTTTCGGCTCTTCTAAAGACTTGGATTTCATTTTAGTTATTTAAGTTGTTTCCGCACTCTGGTTATTTTTATAAGATTGGTATTTATTACTATTTATTTGTTGGCGTGCCGCGTTCTTGGGGTTGGAACCCGAAGGTCATGCTTCGTGATCCGTGCTGCCGGCATAGTGATTCGTGCCATGGGACTTGGGTGTGGCACATGTGAGGTACGCACCTCGACCTCATAAAAAATCTGGCCTCGTACTGTGGCACATAGTGTGAGCCTTAATCAAATCGCATAAACTCCGACACCATCTGCCTTCGATGGCTGTTGGGCAAGTAGGTGTCCAAGAACTGAGTCCAGAACTGCTCCCATGACATAACTGTGTCCAAGTTTATCTTCTACATATCCCACCAGTGGAGTGCCTCGGTTTTAAGCATGAAGGTGGCCAAGGACACTCGCTGGTCGTCAGGACACCCCATCGCATTGAACACCCGCTCAGCATCTAGTAGCAAGTCCCGTGCTTGGTGTGGCTCGCCCAATCCTTAGAACTTAGGTGGAGTCAACTTCTTGAATCTCTCCAACCAAGCAATAGAAGATCCCTGGTCCCTCCTTTGGTCAGCTACAGCCTGACGCTCCATCTGATCCCGCTGCATAGAGGCATTGTCTCCCAATATCTAGTATACACCCACTAGCTGAGGGTCAGTGTCAGCCCTAGCTCCAGTGGATGAGCCCTCTCCTGCGGTATCCCTTCTCCTTCCAGCCATCTACAAACCAAATCTAAGCGTTAAGTCTACTAAGCTACTTCATATCCTACTAATCATACATGTATAGCACGCAAACATGTTATCAAACAGCACACAATTCCTAATTTGCAATTCTATGTTCCTCCATCCTATCTTTCTGATTTCTAAGTGATATCTATGCTCACTTGTCTCCTAATATCCTTACTCTGAGTACAACCTTAGGTTTTGATACCAATCTGTCACGCCTTGAAACCCGTGGCATGAATCCCTATGCGAGTGGCACAGATCTCGAAGTGAGACCTTCCGGTTCCAAGCATGGAACACTGATTGCCATCAACTACAAGTAATATAAGTAAATGTATACCCTTATTAAGCAGTGTGCGGAAGCTAATCAATTCAAATAAAAAGATCCAAAAACAGTCAATGACTTCAGATGAGTCATGACCCTCAATAATCCAGCATAATCAAAGTAGTGGTGAAACTAGGTTTATTACATCACAAAGCTCTCAAAAGATTAAAAGTCCAGAAACATAAAGAAACAAGCACAATAGCACATCAAGTCCACCCTCATCCTTTTCATCATGCAACATGAGAAGTTGCGTGGGCATAGAATGCCTAGTAATAAATCAAAGCTGTCATCCATTCTCATATAATACCATTTGATCAAGTAGTGGTCAGCAATATAGAAATGAAATAAAGATGAAAACGATATGCTTGATTAATGGATGAAATGTAAATGATGTGAAGTAAATCATTCAGATGCTTTAGATGTATGCTCAATCAAAGGAATGCAATAAAGAGTGTGGTGCAATGAAATGTACTAAGAAAACATATTTTGTTAAGTGCCCATCATGTTTAGCTTCTTAATCAAACCAAGATCGGGACATAGGTCACCAGGAACAGCTAGATGCCCCCACTTCGTTCCGAGTGCTAACCCATTGTACGCAAGCCACCATATGCTAATTTTATAAGTGTACGATGCTCAAGGAATAGTCAACCTGTATAGGACCTCGCAAGAATCCTACCCTTATTTATGCGGGACCTTTCAACCCACAGGTATAGTCAACCTCACTGGAAAACCTCGCAAGGATAATCCGTATTTGCATCTCCCGAGCTCACTTAACAGTCTACATAAGCCTAGTATGCGTGCATTATTAACTAGGACCCAAATGATAATCACAGACAGAAACTATCCATTCGTCCATACATGCGGATATTCCGATTGGAGGGCATCATAAGCTTCCCACAATGTTTCAAAGTAATACAATTACCCTACAATCCAAATATCAATTCAAAGGAGTCACAACCCCAATGTAACGTCAAGTCAATAAGTGAAATGATGGATATCTTACACATGGAACATCAAATTTGATTCCCCGCAAGTAGGCTAAAGCCCTCAGATCAAGCTTTAATTCCATGGATCCTGACCCAAGTCATATGGCACAATTTCCAAACCAAAAACCCATCAAATTCCACTCAGAAAATCCGTAGGTAGGCTCACCGGTGTACCAGTACCTACCGGTGGGTCAAAATAGGCTAAAATGGGTCTCTGTCGGTAGGCTCACCGCTACCTGACGATGGAGACCCCTTTGTATATTTTTGTTCCTTGTCGGGAGGCTCACCGGTGTATCGATGCCTGCCGACGGGGCGCGATCTGGGTAATTTCTACGCTCCGAAAACCTAACTTTTTGATACCAAATCCAACCATCATCATTTCTAATGCTTCATAATCATCATATCAACAATATTACACTAATTAGATCATGTCAAAGCTCATTTTACACAACAACTAAGATTAACATGCATTGAATCATAATATCAATATGAATCTAGAACTCAATATGGTGCAATAAGAGACCTATATAGTATGATTAACTTACCTGATGTTTC
Source organism: Pachysandra terminalis (assembly GCA_031762675.1). Taxonomy (NCBI): domain Eukaryota; kingdom Viridiplantae; phylum Streptophyta; class Magnoliopsida; order Buxales; family Buxaceae; genus Pachysandra; species Pachysandra terminalis. The sequence goes on along the minus strand of JAUPMG010051892.1, from coordinate 3,842 downwards.
TTCTTAGGTTCTACCACTTCTTCCTCTTCTCCTCTTCTTCCATTCTCCTCTTCTACTCTTCTTTCTCTCCACTGCAAGGGGAACCAACTAGGGTTTTAGGATTCAGATCTGAGCTCTTTCACCTTTCTCTTCTTAAGGATTTACCAATCTCCAAAACAAGCTTGGGGTTATAGGGAATGAATGGGAGAGGGAATGGAAACTCTTCCTCAGTCTCCTCCCATTTCCATTCCACGCACCCCACGATCTCAACGCATGAACCATGCGTCCAAATTCAAATTAATTTTCTGGTAATTCTCATAATATTCCCAGTAAGCATCATAATCACAATACGACCCCCAAATATGATAGTTTAGTTTTAAAAACTCCCCACGCTTAAATTAGTTTCCAAAACCATATGATTAAATACTAGAAAAATGCACATTAATTTCTATAAAATCTTATGATTAATTATTATTAATTCTGAATATTCTCTTAGTGGATTTAGGTCATTACATAGATTGCCGACAATACATTTATCGGCAGTCCACCTGACCCCGGCGGGATAGAAGCTCGTCGTGAATTATTGGGCCATTTTCGAAGGTTAGTGACCGCCAACAATTGAAATTTTAATTTTTTTTTTAAAACATTAGTTGGCGGTTTGGCAGACCACTGACAATATTCAATATAAAAATAAATTAAAAGCTCCAGCCCTTGCTGCTGCGGTAACAGAAGCAACTGCGACCTCTGCCTTAAAAGCTCCAGCCCTGGCAGTGGCCGCGACAGTAGTAGTAGCAGTCGTGGTAGTAGCTTTGGCAGCCACGAGAGAGAGAGAGAGAGAGAGAGAGAGAGAGAGAGAGAGAGAGAAAGTGAGATTTTTCTGCGTCTGTTGGAGTGTGCAGCGAGGTAACGGTATGTCTGAGTGTGTGGTGGTGAGGAAGGAGACTTATGCATCTGTCGATAAGAAATATCAAAAGAGAGAATAGAGTTAAGTATAGAAGAAGATAAAAAGAATAGAGTATTTGTCGGTGGTTCAGCTTGGACCGCCGAGTAATGTCAACTTAAAACGGATTGCTCGGTGGTCCTGTGTAGATCGTCGATAAAAACTCAATTTCAAACATCCCACCCGCGCGAACGGAGTATTGCTTTGTGGTCCTCTCAGGACTGCCGAGAAAAGTTGCATTTCATAGTGGGCCTGGAAAGACCGCTGAGAAAGGCTTATTTTCAACCCTAGGAATTGTCTCACGCGAACGGGGGATTGCTCGGCGGTCCTGGGAAGACCACCGACACATACATCTTTTATCGTCTTAATTTAACCGTGGGAATTGTCCTGCGCAAAAGAAAATTTTCCCGCGTACTGGGATGTAACAGCAATCCTTTTAGGACCTCCAGCAAAACGTCATTTCAGAAAGACAGTGATTAAATTCTGTCGGCAAAAAGCCCATTTTTTTTTTAGTGGACCTAAATCAAGGCCCTTGAGAGTTGTGACTTATGTTAAAGAGCTCAAGTTTGTCGGATAGATTATGACTAGCCTAAGATCCGTACGATGTTGGAGGTTGGCATACTCTTAGCTGGGCCCAGAGCTCCACTACAACATGTGTTGCATACCACATGTGCTAGTAGTGACGTTACCTTGAGAGCAAGTGAATAAATCCGTATTTCCTTGATGTGTGAGATCAAGATAATCCTTATGGGGATCAACTTACCCTTACTACCTTCGATCATATCATGAAGTTAGATATGTTGATCGCTACTCTAGCTTACTTTCCTATAGCCATGCATCATATGGTCTAAAGGGGCTTTGTTTGGGAAAGCAGTTAGGCCGAAGCTAAATGGCATGAGGCTTAGGGAAGACTAATGGCATCACATTCAGGGAGATTCGATTTATAGAAATATGTGTTCATGTTTTAAAATTATCATTTTGATGTTTCAAGTACTGTACTTATATGTATATGGTATATATGTAGACTATATGCATTAATTTAAATAAGCACATTAATATGAATCTAGTGGTTGAGTATAGAGATATGAGCTTGTAACGGCCTAACCTTTCTAATTTATGCATATTTACATTTAAACCTTGTGATGATTTCACTCTTTGTTTGGATCGCCGATCATATGTGTTGTGCTTAGCAGGCCTTGGTGCTACACACCGTAGCATGGCCCATTTTAGTGTTTGGATGTGTGGTGTGGATCATATAGATTAAGGCATGTGATGAGTGGACAAGTTTTAATCTAGCTTTTGTGTGTAGTTGTGTGGCTAGGATTGAAGGAGAGAAGGGAGTTGGTGGTGGGGAATACCAACTCCCAGTAACTATTCAATCCTATGGCTTAGATGAGGGTGGTTAGATTGAAGGGTTGAGATTTATTTGAGATGACACATGTGGCATGGGTCTCCATGCTTGAGAGAATCTAATGCATTTTCTCTCTTGGTTTGGCCTTGTTGGTTTCCTTGGAAGCTTGGAGGAGAAAGGAGAAGAAACCTTGCATGCTTAGGGATTCCATATTGTTTTCTTGCATTTTGCTAAGGTAGGTAGATACTTTCATGCTTGTTCATTGATTGAAGTAGTTTCATGATAATTTCCTTTATTTTCTAGTTCATGCAAGTCTTAAATGTTAAGGAAATTGATTTTGAATGTCTTGATTTGCATGTTGAGGAAGAACCATGTTATTAGGATAAAATATGATGGATTTGATTTGATAATGCATGTATGACGTTTCCCTTTATTGTATTTTCAATTAGGTGAGAAAACCCCCTTGATTTGGCTGGTTTGCGAAGTTCGACGACCTCCTTGGTATGTCGAACGCCTCGTCAAGCATCACCTGGGCCATCGGTGGACTGCTTGGTGCGCCGATCAGGTCGCCGAGCCTCTCGTTATACCCCTGACCTTTTGTTTTTGTTGCCGAGTCTCAGTTTGGTGTGCCGAGCTGGCTTTGGTGCGCCAAAGAGGTCACTGAGAATGAAGCCCCTGGAATTGTCGCCGAGTCTCAGTTCGGTTCGCCGAGACAGGTTTCGATGCACCGAGATGGTCACCGAGGACCTTGCCGAACCGATTGTTTAGCCTTCAATTCTGACATCTTATATTTGATGCATATTCACATTGTTTTCAATTCAAATTGATGTTATATACTCTCAAACTTGGTTGAAATGCATTTTTTTCCTTGTGACCAAGTCTTATGTAATGTTGAATGTCAATACACGAGGATGTGTGGAATAAATTCTTCAGTTAATTAAAATGCACCTTGTACACTATGAACTGAATGTTTAGCTAGCGTGCACCACTCCACTTGCACAACATTGACTTGAGACCATAACTTGGTCAAAGAGAAAGACACTGTTTTCCGAGACCACACAGTTGAGTCTCGTGTGATAAATAAGAGTGATGTGATGAGAATTCGACATCTAGTGAGGAGACTGGCAAGGATGAGTTGAGGGATTAGATACTCCAACAACTCACTTATTGCCTAAGGGCATTTTACCCAAGAATACTCACGTTGGTGAAATCTTGGATGTATGATACAAGAGAGAGACCTCTGTAGTATGTCGATTGCCATGATAACCTGAGGACGTACGCACGTTGGTGTAAACCTCGGAATTGGCCCTTGATCAAAAATAAGTTGGGGGGGGGGGATTGTGCCTCCTTGGTTGAAAATCCATAGAACTATGATTGTACACATAGAATAGTCCTATCCCATAGTGTAATCCCCTGTGTCTGAAAAAGGGCAAAAATATAAATTTTTCTTTTGTTCCTCAGGTCAGGTCAGATTAGAACCGGGTCGGACTGGATAACGGAATAACGAGTTCATCACATCTAGGTAAGTGTGACTACAAAATTTCAATTTATAAATATACATGAGTATATATC
>JAUPMG010051872.1:0-13859 GCA_031762675.1 Pachysandra terminalis | reverse complement strand
TGGATCGGTCCGATCCAAAGCCACTTGATACAATAAGTTGGATCGTGGCTTGGGATCGGACCGGTCCTGGCCGATCCGATCTGATCTAGACCGATCCTTGAAACCATGGTGGAGGCGAAGATGATGGCCATTTCATTAGTTTTGATAGTCGCACAACCATATCTGCTGGTGGTGGTGGTGCCATTGTCGTTGAAAGTGGTGGCAATGATGATGTGTTGGAGGCGAAGATGATGCATTTTCAATGAGTTTGGCAACTTTTGGGGACAGAATTGGGATGTTTCTTGACAAGTTTCCTGTTGTATAGTTTTGTACTTGGTATACCCTTTGTATATATTATCTTACTGTATAGTTTGGCCTTTGGGTCATATTAATATAAAATACTTTTACCGATCAAAAAAAAAAAAATGATGTGTTGGAGGTGATGGTTATGTTGTAGTTGCTGGTAGTGGTTTTGCCACCGACAGAGGTGTTGGTGAAACGGTCATGGGAAATGATCGTACTGGTGGATGTGGTGGTGGCAAGCAACTTGGTGATGTTATCATTGTCAACGGTGAGGGTTATATCATAGGTGGTGCTACTAATGGTGCCAACAGATGCAATTTCCTTCATGAATCCCTACAAAATCAGATGCAATTTCATAACCTATCATCATCCTACTAAAACAGAAGCAATTTCCTTCTTGAATCCCTACAAAATCCCTTTGAAGTTTTTCTAAAAAATCATTATAAAATAAAAGAGCACGGAAACACCAAAGAATTCTTAATGAGAGTAATAAGAACACGCAATAAGAGGAAAGTTTTTGTCTAACTAGCAAAGTTTCTTTTTCATTCCCACCCATAAATGGGATTTAAATCTCTTTAGAGATAGACCTAAACCCCCATAAGAACACCAAAATGATATGAAATAGGGAACTCCAAAACCAGGCAACACAACAAACTAGTATAATCATCCACAGAGACATCACCACCTGGACCGACCACAATTAGTCTACTTTTTTAGAAGTTAACCAGAAGGCCAGAAACAACCATAAAACAACAGAGAATGCCCCTAAGAACCTGGACCTCCTCCAACAAGGCATCTAGAAACAATATAAATCCATCCGCATACTAAATGGGTAATACTTGGAACCCCCTAACCTATCCTAAAACCATAAATGAGCCAAGAGGCTTTGCCCTCACACAACCTGCTAGGAATTTAAACTCATTATTAGATAGCACAAATGGAAAATATAACCCACACTTCAAACTAGAACGATAAAAGTTTAGAGGGGTTTTTAGACATCATGCAAGTGTTGTCGTGCATGTGTTCTTAGGGCTGATTGGTGAAGGCAATTCCGCAAGAGCAAAACTTTTTGCTTTCATGATGAAGCTTAGTGAGCTCTTTGAGCTTATAGTCTCACTGTGGAGGGTGATTGAGAGATCATTATTTCGAGGCTATAGCATCTTGTTAGTGTAGCAAGTAGGGATGGCAACGGGGAGGGTTTTGACAACCCCTAACCCGCCCCTAAAGGAATCCTCAAAATATCAAACCCGCTCCTAACCCTATCGGGTCGATATCCAAGCGGGACGGGTTTGACCCGAATATAATATATCTTAATAATAAATTATTTTTTCAGTTAAATCTATACTTTTCTTATAATTAATTTTTAGGTGAATGGCAACTGGGCGGGTTAGGGTCAAGTTTAGCCTAACCTGAACCCGACCAAAGGGTTACCAAACCCTAACCATTAAGGGCGTGGTATGGGGCGGGAGGGTTACCCATTTCACCCACCCCATTGTCATCCCTAGTAGCAAGATATTTGGCAGCTGATATGAACGTCTCATTTATTAGGGTGCCTAGATCGGATAGCAAATCTATAGACTGGTTACCAAAGGGCAGTTATTAGCGATGCTATGTCTAGGGGGATAACCGATGGAGAGATGTGCAAAAGAGAGCTAATTGAAATCTTCATATCTTGGATCGGGAGCTGTTTCAAACCTAGTACGTTTTTTATTGTTTTTTAGTCCTTTTTCCTTACCTTTGCTAATAGTGCCTGTACATTCTTTCTTCTCTCTTTTTTAATAAAAGTATTCATTATCCGTCAAAGAAAAATATGGTATATAGATAAGGAATCGACAACTGAAGAGCTCAAGTGGTCAGTTGAAGAAACAGTAACACCATTGATCTCACATGTTGCTTGTATAGTCCACTAGTCCCCAAAAATCAGCTACTCTTCCACATCCTAAGGCAATCTACCCTTTTAATAACCAACCAAATTATCTAACAAAATAAGCAATATCTCTTATCAAAGGAGCTTTTGTTATAAAATTCCCCCATGACTCACATAAAATCCACCTTTAAGAAATCCCAACACTTCCTATAGAAAGACAGGTTGAAGCCTTACTATAGATATCAGTAAAATTCAGGTCTAGTTAAACCTGTCCTTGTGATAATCAACCAAAATTAGCTGACAAATATTTTTCGCAAAATTGTAACTTAATGCAGGGAAATTCTTCAAATAACAAAACCGCGGTGATGAAGAAGGAAGGTAATCATGGATATCCATGTGTAATCACCATTAAATGAAAATAGTTTTAATATATATTTGCCTTATTCTTACAGTATTTTGAAATTAGTTAGCAGTTGATAAGCAGCAGTACGACGATGTATCGAAATCTTTTACTTTTTCGACTTGTGATACTAAACTGAAAAAACAAAATCAAATATACCAAAAAAAATTAAGCTCGGAGGGCTTGGAACTCACTCAATGAGAGATTTTCTGACCAGGGTTTCCGAAGAGGACTGAAGCTCGACAATGTACGGACAAAGCTCCGCAGCAAACGACGGTTCAACTGATAGCAATATCTCCTTCGCCTGTTTCAACGACGAGAGCTTTACCGCCAAATCGACATGGTTATTTGCAGCGGCGAGAAGAGAAAGTGCTTGCTCTCGAGAAGCTCCGGCCATGTCTTCCCTGAAAACAGATAATTTCTATATGATAGAAAGCATAAATGCTTGTGTCGGGCTTTTCTAGGGTTTCGAAGGCTTCATATATAAATTTCACCCTCCAGAGACTTGGCAGAAGGCGGAGACGGGAGAGCAAAAAGGGCTTTTTCTTCTCCCGTTTCTCTACGTGCCGTGCCTGTGAGGCGGACTGATTTTTAGAGTTTCGGAAATATAAAAATCTGGCCGCCGGAGAGCTTCAAGGCCGAAGGCGGCCTGTTAAGCGATATGGAGAATGATTCGAACCCGCCTAATAACGATCCGAGAATGGCATGACTGGGATATATATCTATGGAGGGGGACGGCTGCCTGTTTGGGCTAACCCTCACCATGTGCCAAACCCTTTCCTAGGCTCCTAGCCTAGTGGGTTTACAGTATATTTCGATTTAATATGTGAAAATATATTATCAAAAATTAAAAAATATAATTGTGAAAATATATTACCAAAAATAATAATAATAATAACATTTCATACTATTTATTTATATATATATGTATGATTAACTTAGAGGTGTCAATTTAACCAAAAAATAAAATAAAATTAGGGGTGTCAATGTGGCACTCAATAACCATAACCCCATAACTCCTCATTAACATGGTAACTTTTTATGTTAATGCATAACCTCAAGTTAATGGGTGCTCTAATGGTCAATTAACTATCATATTTGAATGATAACAACTCATGTATGGCAACTCACGATACCGTATCTCGTCATCACTCAATTTTATCAAACCGTTGGTCCGCGTGCGAGTTTGGCTCGATTGCCGACAATACCCACACCTTAAGGATGTCAAATAAACCCCCTCTAGATGGGCTCTCGTCCATGACAGAGATCTCATATCCGTCAAACTCCTACAAATCAAATAATCAGTTAATACTTAACTAATTATCCATAAGTTTGATTGTGACGTGCTGGACACAATCTTCGGTTCAATGAAATCATTATATGTCAAGGATTCTTACATGCAAATGTTGAGCTTTTCCCGACTTCAAAACTACCAAAAAATGAATCTCGACGCAGACAAATTCCAATATGTCGGAGTTCTTTCCTGCCAAGGATCCAAAAAAAGTGGTCAGCAAAAAGTAAGCCCGAAAGCCCCCTCTATGTCAAGATCAGCCTAGGCGCCCCCCTTGCCAAGGATGGTCGGGTACTTTGCTGAAGTACTCGACGTCGACTCAGCTAATGCCTTGGAACTTTCTCATTCATTTTACAAAGGCACAATCTGTATGTTTCTCAGGGTTTGCTGATGGACTCGACACGCCAAAAACAACTCGACAAAGTCTCAGGATTTGCCAATGCTCAGCACATCCAAAATAGCTCGGTAAAATCTCAAGATTTGCGAACGAGCTCGTCACATCCAAAATAACTCGGTTAAGCCTCGGTTTGATTTACCGAAGACATTTGGCAAAACCCGGTTTGACCAAGTTGTGAAAAAGTCTTTGATATCTAAAGTCTCATTTCCTCCTCGGCATCTGCATGTCGGGGAACATAGCATTAATCGATGAGTTCAGTACATAAAAAATGTTTGTCAAAGTCTCTGTTTGGTTTGCCGAAGACATTTGACAAAATTAACAAAAGTTGTTAATATCTCAAATCCTACTTTATGCCAACTCAACAATCCAATAAGTAATGACATAATTAAAGACCCACCATTTCACCTCATTATCCTCTTTTTTTGGTTGGTAAAATTTCACCTCATTATCCTGACATGACATTGTTGACAAAACTAACCATCAATAATCTAAAAATAATTTAAAAACTTATTTGGATATACGCAATTTTTGAGGTACAAAAGAAGTTGATTCTCTGAACTATGCTTGTGGTAAGCAAATGCCACTATCACGTTTAAAGTCAAGTGAAACTTTTCATCTGATGCAATTACCCTTCTACTTTTTTCATTAAAAGAATCTGTTTACACACTCACACATAAGAAGAAATTTTACGTAACTTATTATTGTTATAATAATAATAATTATTATTATTATTATTATATTTGTATGTAAATTATATACTATTTGAAAGTATTAAAAGAATCCGTTTACGCACACTCACACACAAGAAGAAATTTTACGTAACAGTGAATTCTAATTGTCAATGAATTTGTATACAAAAAGACCATCAATCGGGAAAAAGGTTGAAATAGGGCCACATCATGTTTAGTCACAAAGTTCCTTGTTATAAAAGGTTCAATAATATATGTATTGAGTCATCTAAGATTAACTATTTCTATTGATTTTAATGCGTATATAATGTGAAAATCAGTACTCAGATTCTATTGATTAACACAAAATCATTAAGAACTGATCGAGTTTGAACTAAGTTGAATCTCAAAAATATTATTATATTAATCTATTGCACACTTTGGGAGGCTTAAAACTATCTTCGGCTGGAGTTTGATTTATTGTTCCATTTATCTATTTTCTTAAATGCTCTAAAACATTCATCTTAGTACAAGGATAAGTGTTGTTTTTTTCTTATGGATTATTTTCAACACCTAATAACCGTTCGGTCTTGATAACTATTTAGATGCAGACACAGTCGCAAATATGGTTGTCAAGACCTTTATGGTTAAGTCCAAGATCGGAACTTAGTTGTTATAAACATTTTAAACTCTCTTTTTCTCTCTTGTGCGTGAGTGTGGGGGAGGGAGGACTCGGGGAGGGAGGACATGAGTATAGGCATCAACAATCACTCTCAACAATTTAATTTTAGTGAAAAATATCATAATCCATCTTGTCAAATTTGGGTTGCATTTGTACTTTTGTATAGATGATTAGACTAAAGCACTTGTCCTTAACAAAAGCAAGTTGCTTATTATAAAAAAATGGTGTTTAGTAAATACACGTAGTTAAGTGTATTGTCAATATAAAATGGTAGGAACTATTGTAAATATAGGAGAAAAAAACATTATTTTACAAGTCTACAAATATATTTGAGCTAAAAGTGTAATTTGCAAAGTTTTACTAATGTCTATAAAAACATTCTCAACAACTTCATTCGTTGAAAATGGTTAAGAATTTACATATTTGACGTTACCAAGCACACTTGACACTTTAAAGACGTGTTTTAATAAGTTAAAAGTAAAAGAATCAGTACTTAGGCTGCGTTTGGCCCCGCTTGTGCTTATGAATAAGCACTCATTAGATAAGTTGCTCAATGGGAGCACTTATCCACAACAACAATAAGTTGCTTATTTGAAGAAAATAGCATTTGATAAATACATTTATTTAAGTAGGTACGAAAAAAATGACAGATTTATAAAAGGCCTTTCTACCACGTGGCTATTGATAGTTAAAAGTTGTATATAGCAGGCGTTCAACTCGGTTTAGGCTGGTTCATGTTGACATCAATTAAAGACTAAACCGACATTGGTGAAAGTTAATTCTGAACCGAATCGAATCAAATTGAGAGCTGAAATTATTTATAAAATATCATGTATATTACATACAATACAAATATATATATAGAGAGAGGAGAAAGAGAGGGAGAGAGAGACTATAATTTGATTTAAATTGGTTCGGTTTGGTTAGAGTTTAGAATTATATATATTATAGTTCGGATTTCAAATTGATTTAATCGAGATTTTAACCCAAAACCAAATAATCTATGTCGGTTTTATAATTTCAAAACCCAAACCAAATCAAATATCTAAAAACCCAACCCAACCGAACCGAAGGCAAGGATGGGTGATGGGTGATGATGTATAAATATTCTTTTTTTTTTTGGTAATTGATGATGCATAAATATTCGTAAGATACGTAATATGGAAGAATCAACGCCAGATCTACCAAAAAAACAAAAAAAAAAGCAACGCTAGGAATACTTTAGCGGTTGAACGCAAGGAGAACCAGAGGCGGCCACGTTTTAATAAGGTACAAATGCGAGATCGCGCGCGAGCGCGCGCGAGAGAGAGCCTATCTCAGGCAGAAAAAGGGGAAGAGGAAGGAGGAATTCTAGGGTTAAGAGTTAGCAATGGAAGGTTGGGATCCGAACACGAAGACGACGCTAACGAAGATTCCTTTGTTGTCGACGAAAGCGGGTCCTCGAGACGGAGCGGCGTGGACGCAGAGGCTGAAGGAGGAGTACAAGGCATTGATAACGTACACGGGGATGAACAAATCGAACGACAATGATTGGTTCAGGATATCGGCGGCGAACCCAGAAGGGACGAGGTGGACGGGAAAGTGCTGGTACGTTCATAACCTCCTCAAGTACGAGTTCGATCTCCAGTTCGATATTCCCGTTACATACCCATCTACGGCTCCTGAGATCGAGCTTCCCCAACTTGACGGAAAGACTCACAAGGTATTATTCTTGATATTATTTCGAATTCGACAATTAAATTCATTTATTGATTCGATATTTTTTTACATTTTACAATTCCGTTAACTTTTTGGGGTTTTCAGATGTATAGAGGAGGGAAGATCTGCTTGACCGTGCATTTCAAGCCGCTTTGGGCAAAGAACAGGTATGTTTTGGATTTGATTGACTGTGTTGGTGAATTTTGCATGTTAATGCTTTGGATAATCGAGAGATTACTGTCTATTTTTGGAGGTTCGAGGGGTTTGATCGATTGATTTTAGCATTCTTTACTTTTCTTTTCTGGTGACAGTCCGAGGTTTGGCATTGCACATGCTCTTTGTTTGGGTCTTGCACCATGGCTCGCTGCCGAGGTTCCTATCCTTGTGGATTCTGGGATGGTCAAGCACAAGGATGATGCTGGCTCATCCGCTGAATCTTAGCATGTTTTTTTGTTTTGAGAGGGCTGTAGTAATGGTAATTTGCAGATCCCTGAATTTATTAAATCCTATTAGAAGTTGGCTGGCTGGGAATTGAAATGTGCAATATGTATTGTTGGAAATTGCCATATATATGATCAGAAGGGTGTTTTCTTTGAAATTTATACACTTGCAATTTTGAAAGATTTCAATTATGTCATATGAAATAAGGCTGATGTAGATTGTTTTTTATCTTATTATGTCTTGCCGCTTCTATTTTCTTAATAAGATGATCTTACAACTGCTGTGGTTAGTTGGTGTTTTGATGCACTTATGAATAATGAAGAAGAATTTTGTATTTGAGAGATGCTAGAATTCAGGATTCGATACCTGTTGTTTTTAAGCTTGAAACTCAATTTGAAGTTTTATTGAGCCAACTACGAGACATGGAGTCTTCTACAAATCTTGGACACTTCCATCTACATCTTTATATAAAAAGGAGGTTAAAGCTTATGTATATTTTAGAGAACATTCTCAAGTTCAATACTGAGTTTTTTTTTAGACCATATTTGTTTCCGAAAAAGATGTAGCCGAGTTTAAGTCAATTTTAATGCATATCGACTTGAAACAGATTTGTTGATCAGTTGACTATTTGTTTTAGAAGGTTTGGTGCATGCTTTCAACAGTGTCCTGGTACTAATCTGAATGGATGATCATAGATTGGCCACCAGTGATTACTTTACAACTGTATTCTCTTGCATGACTTCAGTTAGCTATCACAGTGATACTGCTTGTCGTAGTTGATTTTTAAGTTTGCTTTGGCTTGTATGTACATAACTGCATAAGATATACAGAATTAATTGAAGAAAGCCTAATTTCGCCAAATATAAACCAGTTTGTAATTGAGTTATAGGAGATTAGTAATCCTTTTAATTCTGATTTTTTGCTGCACCTGTAATCTGATACTGGCCTTTCAATAACTTGTTTCCTAACCTCATTTTCACATGTTTTGCTAACAGTGAGTCTCTTCACACCTTTTCTTTGATGAATAACACACACACACACACATATAGATATTATTTTAAAAAAAGAAGTTAAAAAATGCAAGAAGACAAGCCCAGGACAGATTTTTTTTTTTCGATGAGTAATAAGATAAGTTTGTATTAATATGACCTGAAGGTCGTAATCTGTACAGCAGAATATACATACACTATGCAGAAGGCACCCAAAAAACCCCAAAATCCCACACAACCCTAGCCTTACATAATGCTAAGTTAGTCCCCATGCATCCCCCAAGCACAATCAAATTCCCTATACACGACTCCCCTAAATTCTGTATAGTTAGAGACCTCAAAAAATAATAAGGATAATGACTTGTTAGTCAGCTTCTTAACTACTGATTTGTTGCCTTAAAAAATCCTACAATTTCTTTGACACCAATCCGACCAAGAGATTGCTTCAGAGTATAAGTTGCACAAGATCGAGCTCCTCCTCCTACCCCTCTTCTTCCTCTTCCAACCCCCACTAATTAACTCCTCCTCAAATGCTAAGTTAGTTCCTAATATGCTAATTAGGTGACGCTCCCTCGTCTATGATCATGGTCTCCCTTATAAATCCTCTTGGCTAAGAGATCTGCAATCTCGTTAGGTGATCTATGAGTCCAAAGTATGAGATATTCATCATCACCCTCCACCATCATCTTTTATAGTTCCAGCCTTATTGCTTTCTACAAACTGGACAAAAGTGCTTCAACTTCAGACTTGATGGCAAAGCCCCTCTCTAATTGAACCCGAGAACCATTTTAAAATATCTCCTTTATCATCTCTAAACACTTCTTTAATTTATATATCTGCCTAGGTTACACAAGGAGCTTCCATCAAAATTGAGTTTGATGCTCCCAGGAGGGACAAAGACATAAACTTCCTTCTCCTTTGGAGATTGTTTAAGGTATTGATTTTTTCAAAGCCAAAGTCCAAATAAAAGCCTTAAGTCTAAGTGGTGTGGGCAGCTTTCAGATTCTATTAGAGGGAAAGTAGGCATGGGGAGCAAGTGATAAGAACATAAGACGACAAAGAAAGATTTGGAAGAATAAGAACCTTTTGGATCAGGAGTCTAAACTTTGTGATTTATACTTTTAGGATACATGTAAATTTCCTTAAGTAGATTAAATAACTTTGCCAACTGAGCCAAACTGGCTGGTCGAGAATCTTCCTTAAACGATGATCCCAAGATAGCTCAGTAGAAGTAGAGTAGAGGATATCAGAAACAAGAGCATTTTTATTTAAGTTTGCACCAAAAATTCGTGTGCATATCTCTTGAAGTAGAGATACACTAACCATAGTGAACTCCCTTCCACCCTCCCAGTCGAGTGTTCAATGGAAACCTCTACCCCTCCTAAGATTAAAGCTTTTATTTGGACTACCTTTTTCTTTACAGGATCAACATCGCAAGTGTTCTACAAAGAAGGGGGAAATATCTAGTCCTAACACCTAATGCTTATGTCATGTGTATGTGCCATGGTGAGACTTTTGATCACTTATTTCTGCGCTGCCTCGTATTCATAGAGATGTGCTTTTTCTTTTTCCCTTCGCATCAAATTGGGTGGAGTGGGTGATGTTGGAAAGCGTTTTGGATCTTTTTGGTCAGCGTTGTTTTTTAGCTTTGGGAAAGAGGGAGAGATTGATGTACAAGATGGTTTTCTAGGCCATCTTTTGGACTAATTGGTGGGAAAGACATGGATGTATCCTTGAAGACAGATGAGGATCTATTTGTACCTATTTTACATGGACTTGGGTACGGGTGTGGGTGTGTTTAGTTGTCAGACTCATCTAGACCCCATATCGTAGGACACGTGGGCTCGGACTATGTCTTATACATATTTTGAACTTATTTATGGCAAGTAGTACCAAAATAGGATGAATTAACTAGTCGCATTCAAAAGGATTTTTTGCAGAAGATGTAGTTTTAGTAGACCAAACTAGAGCATGTTTTAAATGTTGCTTATGTTGGAAATTTTGCCATTGGGACCCTAGGGAAATTTTGCTGAAATAACAAGAGATATTTTCGTTTTGGCGGAATATTTCGCCAGATGGAGAGAAATAGGGGGAAAATTAGGAAAACCTTGTGATGAACATACATAAACACAAACACAAACAAATAACTCAAAATATAGCAATAAACAACCACTCATTGTGATGAACAAACATTTAGGGATCTAAATAACGTACATGCTGTCATCCTGTAAACATGAGTTGCTATATAAAATGTGACTACTATCCACATAAGATTCAAAATGCATCTAAATGTCAAACACAGCATTGAAACAACTATAAATGCAACATCCAAATACACGATCAAATGTATGACAACAATGAGTATCACATCCACATAGAGTGTTCACCCAACTTGCATAGATGCATCAACATGCATTTTCCATCTAATGGGACTAGAGTTATGCAAAAATCACAAGTTAAAACAAAATATGAGATGTTAAATATACCTCACAAATCTCCTAATTTTTTTTGATTAGTAAAAATCCCCTAAAAATGATACTTCAATCTTCAATATGCAGCGTGATTCTTGTTAGATCTTAGTAATAGAGTCTTTATAATTGATTTTGTAACTCAACTTTTGAAGAAAATACAAAAAAAAAGGAAAAAATAACTTGATTTCTATTCACCTTAAAAGGAGGTTTCAGTGAAAATGGGGGATATTTTGATCGAAATTTCCCCCGTCTATTGTGTCGACCAATTTTAATGAAGATAAAATTCAATATATTATCGATATATTGATAAACTGGTGATATATCGCTCGATATATCACCAATTTCGATAAGATGGGGAAACCCACCCCCCGTAGAGATATTATCTTTAGGGGGGACCAGGGACGTAAAGAAATTTTGGAAAAGTTTCGCCAAATTTCGTCCAACTTTAGAACACTAAACTAGAGAGGTAAATGAGAAATTAAGTTATGGAGGGAGACCTTGGAATCCAAGAGTTTTAGAATAAGTAGAACAAAGACCGAGTACATGGAACGTAACTTTAGCACAAACAATAGTAAAGGTGGAACTACAGTAAGAATTGAAAATCATACAAATCTTAAAAGCAATCAATTTTGTTGTCTAAGATCAATTATCCATAAAAAAAAAATATTGATGAGGATGTTGCTCATAGAATTAGAGTTGGATGGCTGCGGTGGAGAAGTGTTTCTAGAGTGTTATGCAATCGACATGCTCCACTCAAATTAAAAGGAAACTTTTATAGGACAGCCATTAGGCCTACTATGATATATGGATCAGAATGTTGGGAAACACTAAAGCAACATATGCATAGAATGAACGTTGCGGAGATGAGAAAGTTGAGATGGATTTGTGTGAAGACGAGGAAAGATAAGGTGAAGAATGAACATATTTGAGGTGGTTTGGGTGTGTCTCAGACTCTCAATTGGGAGATAAGATAAAGGAAAGTAGGTTATAATGGTTTGTGCATGTAAAGCGAAGACCTAGGGAAACAACTATGAGAAGGTGTTAGAGAGAAACCATTGAAGGTTCTAAGAGGGGGAGAGGAAGACCCAAAAGAACTTGGATGGAGTTAATAAAAAAGGATTTGCATACACGTAATTTGAAAGAAGATATGGTTTTTGATAGATTGGGATGGAGGAACAGTATTCTTCTTACTGACCTCGACTAGTTGGGATAAGGCATATGATGTTGTCTTTTCTGAGAATTTTCTGAATTCTAGGGTTTGGTGTCTTGAGCCTAATGGGATTTTTCCAACTTAATCGTTTCGTAAGTCATTGCTGTTAAATGCCCCTTTGTCTCCCCGTCCTTTCTCCCCCACTTTGGTTTGGGGAGTAAAGGTTCCTCCTAACGCTAAAGCGTTTGTTTGGACTGCCCTTCATTAAATACTGCTGACATTCTTCAGACGAGGATGCCTTATATTGCTTTATCTCCGCAGGTATGCCCTATGTGTATGGCCCAAGGGGAATCCGTGAATCATTTGTTTTTGGGGTGCTCTGTTGCTGATCAGATTTGGAGATTTTTTGTATCCTCCATTGGCGTTGCTTGGGTTGGCCCTTGTACGGTGAGAGATCTGTGAAACCAATGGCAGTTTCAGGCCCTTCGAAACCGGGGGAAGATTATGTATAGAGCTCTTTTATTTGCGGTGCTTTGGGGGATTTGGAATGAGAGAAACAGGAGAATTTTTTAAGGAAAGGGTAAGAGGGTGGAGGAAATTATTGATTCCATCATAGTCATGACTGTATCTTGGGTGTGCTTTGTTCTAGAGTTTAGAGATGTCTCGTGGACTGATATGACGAGGAGTTGGGATACAGTTGTTTTTTTTTTTTTTTTTTTGTGATTTCAGGGGATCTGAGTTTTTTTTTTTTCTGTTCTTGTTTTTCCTTGTAACATTTCTCTGTAATTTTCTGTTTCTAATAAATCTGTTATTGATCAAAAAAAAAATGTGTACCAAAATATGTTACTACCTATATACAATATCAGTTTCTACTCATTTTAAATGATAATTAAGTATGCAATGAAGATAAATGAAGCATTTGTTTAGAATAGAGGAAATACTTGTTAAAGAAAAACTGGACATGGTTGTGAAAGATCTGTCACGAATTCCATGCCCATACCCATGCTGGATCATGTTGACACGGGTACTTTGGGATGAGTAGAAGAGTCCATATAATATAGATTTGGATTATTTTAGATTCTGTGATGGGATTGGTTGCGAGATGGTTGCTGCCCAATTGGACCTTAGAAGGTGTACAGTTTATGAGATCCTTAGGGTGTGGCCTATTATGGAACGGTCTTTCCAATGTTAGGAGAAGGCCAATGTGACTTGGAGCCCTCTCAAAGAAGGTTTCATCTAGTTGAACTTTGATGGGTGCCGAGCAACCTAGGACCTTTGGGTGTCAGAGGTATTTTTAGGGATCATTTGGTACAGGTTCTACATTCTTTTTTG
The DNA here is from genome assembly GCA_031762675.1 of Pachysandra terminalis. Taxonomy (NCBI): domain Eukaryota; kingdom Viridiplantae; phylum Streptophyta; class Magnoliopsida; order Buxales; family Buxaceae; genus Pachysandra; species Pachysandra terminalis. Next base: position 191 of record JAUPMG010051872.1, on the reverse strand, counting down.
GACCTGTTGGGAGGATAGCTCGATTTGAGCTGAACTATTGGCAGTTTTGTCAGGATTGCGAGAGGCTCAGGCATCAGAGTTGAAGTCACTAGAGGTAAATTTAGATACTATCATTTCATGGCTTAATAGTCATTCCGAAAGATGTTGGAGTCTGTTTCATCTCATTTGGTTGGCTAGAGATGAAACAGACT
>JAUPMG010051851.1:0-13859 GCA_031762675.1 Pachysandra terminalis | reverse complement strand
TTCTAGTTAGGTCAGAAGACTTGATTAGAGTGGTAATTTAAATACATTGGTTTAAAGAGATAAAAGGGGATAAAAAAAAGAAAGAAAAAATGAAATGGGAGGTTTGTGATATTAAAGGAAAAGAAAGGGTGGGGTGTGAAATGAAATGTAGAAGAAGACTGTAGTCTTCTTCTTCCTCACGTTGGTATGTGTTTTAACGGAAGTGAGAGAGATTTTTTTTTAGGGAACAAGGGAGAAAATCAAGAGATAAGGGGATAGGAATTAAAGTTGAGGATAAGGGTTGGTTTGGATTAGGATTGAAGATTAACATGAATGTAAATTATGGCTATAAAAAGGGGTCATCGGATGCAAAGAGAGGAGAGGATTTTGGGAGAAGAAATACATCAAAACCAGCCCATGTTCGAGTCCATTTCAGCAACCAAAACCAGCCCCTGTTTGAGCCCAGTTCAGCCAGCCAATACCAGCCTTTGTTCAACCAATTTCTCAGGCCAAACCAGCCCCTGTTCTCAGGCCAACACCAGCCCAATTCAGGAAGGAAAACCGGTCTTTGTTCTTCCGTGTTTTCCGGCCAAAACCGCCACTAACAGCCTCTGTTCTGATCTGTTGTTCGACAGTTTCTGTTCTGATCTTCTCCGGCCAAAGCAATTTCCAAACGCCCCTGTTCTGCAGTCTGGAAATTTCCAACCAACAGCAAACGGTCCCTCTTCTGCTCCTGCTGTCCGGCCACCTCCAGCCACCCCTCTCTTAAGTTCTGGTCGGTTCAGTCCAGACTTCCACGTCCAAACTCTCTTCAATATTGATTTGTCCGGCCAGATCAAACACCCATCGATCGGGCGTCCGGCAACTAACCTTTCGTTAAACGTGACCCGCTGGATCTAAGTCGCTATTGCCGCTCCAAGCCGAGCCAATCCAGAAGAACTACAAAGTTCAAAATCGCGGCCGCTGCTACAAGTATTTTAATTTTTTATTTAATTTAACTAATTTATTTATTTATTCATTTTTTGTTAATGACGCTTAGAGTTGTACTAAAAGCGTTTTATGAATAATTTTATTTTGATGAATCTCATTGATCCATGGTTATAATAATCTTGATTTGAATGGAGTTTGATGAATTCTTATGAGTATTGTTTTTGGTTTATTTAATATATTGGGTAATCTGTTTCCATCGTTAAATTCCGTTTTTTTTGCTTATTTTCTATCATTAGCTTAGAAGAATTAGGAATAGTTTTATTTTATTATTCTTAGGTATTTAGGAACTTAGATTTAGATATTGATTTAAGATTTTTCTTTTATTTTTAATTTTATTCTATTTAGTTATTTCTAGATTTTAAGTGTTTTTAGGATTTTAATTTAATTGGATACATTTCATTATTTTGATAAGGTTAATTATGCATTTAGGAATTTCTAGAGTTTCTTATTTTATTATTATTATTATTATTTTTTTTTATGATTAGGCTGTTTAGACTTATTTATTTAGGATTAGATTAGTTTTGAGATTCTTATGTTTAGGATATCTTAATTTTTATATTTATTTTGAGATGCTTTTAGATCACTTTAAGTATCTTAGGTTTTTAGGGTTTTTTTTTTAATCCTAGGATAATTTGTATTTAGGATTTAAATATGTTTATTTAGTTTTAGATTTTTAGAGACTTTCTAGGTTTGTTTTATTATTTCAGTGTTTTAATTTAATTGGCCAAATATAATTAGACCAGGTAACTAGTTAAACCGGAAAAGAGGGGGTGCCTAACACCTTCCCGCTCTCTTAACTAAACCTCCCTACCCAATCTGGTTAGACCAATATTCAATCCTATTTTTGGGTCTATTTTGAGATAAAAGATAAACCCATGAGTGACCATTCACACCCGAACTCAATGAGTGGTGGCGACTCCTATTTACCCGATCTATCTAGGGTCCACCCGACCTGGGGTAGTTCACAGCTGGCGGCTTCGCTGGGGAATTGCGGGTTTAAGCCTTAGTTTAATTTTATTTGACCAATTTAGGATTTTTAGGATGTTTATGATTCTTTTATATATATAGGGTTGTTAGGACTTTTTTATAGGATTATTAAGATTTTTTATTTTTATCCATTTTTTGGTGGTTCAATTAATTGGCATTGTTTAATTATTCTAACTGTCATGTTTTATCTTGATTATCATTATCTTGGTTTGATGTGATATGCTTTGAATTAATTATCCATGTTACTTTATTATGGTTTATTTATTTTGTTTTTGCTTATATAATGCATACTTGAATTCACTAGCACTTGCATATTAAACTCACAAACCATATCCACCAGACCCGGGGTAGTTCACACTTACCATACCTTATTTCCAAACAAGCAGTGGTTTTGTCTTTTCTCAAAGTCGCCACCGGCCAATCTAATCACACAACAATACAATTTTTAAAGGTTACAAGTTGGAACCTTGAAGAATCTATAAAGTTGTTCTATGCTGAAAATGGAGATGTTGGAATAAACAATGGAGGTGAAGAAGTAGAAGAAAAAGTATACCTATGGTAAAACCTTTATTGGCTATATAGACTCAATTCGGTTTGGTCCGGTCGTTCTAAACCAATAACCAATAATCAACTGACCTAGCTCCAAGCATGGTGTATCCCATGCATCGCACATGGGTTCCACTAGTATATACATACTTGAAAAAAAAGAAAGAAAAGGAAAGTAAGATCATCTAGATTCCAAGCATGGTAGCGACTTGTCAAATAAGTGTTTGCATTTCATAAACCAGTAGTAAAACTATCAAGTTTAGAATCTCATACATATAAACACATACTTAAATGCAGTCATCATGCACAAGGTGTTGATTCATTGTGTTATGTTTTTCTCACTCACAATTACTTCATTAAGCTAACTAAAAAAACTAACAAAATACTAAATATAGATATGATTAAACATGATAAGATAGCGGTCTTCATGTCCATGAGTTGTCTCTCCACCATCATCAATCGTGCTTGCAAGCCATGTGTACCTTCATGTCTGACGCTCTCAACTACATCATCCTTATTAAGTCCGGAATCGTTCTTAGATAGCTTTTGAGTGACTTCACACCATTTAAACAAGTCACACTTTTGTCCTTATCGCTCCTACAATTAAAACAATGATTATCATTTTCTTTCTACCTTAAAATGATTAATTAATTAATTAGTAATACTTGACATACTTACATATCTCCTATCACATGAGTAATACAATCTGTTTGGGTTTGACTGCGATTCAAAAACTCTAATTTCTGCTCTTTTATCAAACTGCATGACATACTTTTCATCCTCATAATACTATTAGAACTTTGGGTAAATGAATCCATGGCTGCAATCAAAAATACACACGGTTGTAACGTTATCAAAAACCAAAACATCTAGATGTTTTACAACTAAAGACTGAAAATAATTTTTTTTCCAATCTAAATTCTCATTATTAAAACCTTTTCAATCTAAATTCCATTCACAAGCCTAATTAAACCCCTTCTCTAAATCCTCATTATAAAAAACGTTTTTTTTCAATCTTCATCCATATAGTAATTAAATAACCAATCTCAAAAGAATAAAAAGAATACCTAAACACCATATTTTAATCCCTTCTAAATTCTCATTATTAAAACTTTTTTTTTTCAATCTTCATCCATATGGCAATTAAATCTAGGATTAGCTATGATATGCCACCATTGCTATAAAGCTTCATCTATGATATGCCACCAAATCAAAAGAAACAGAGTATGTTGAGAGCACATTAGCTGAAGGTAAGAGTTGCCAAATGTTCTTAACAGCTATAACATATAGTGAGGATGAGAGCAGTCATATGGGCTATTTAAATTCATTATTAAAATTTTAAATATCTAAATGCTTAATCTTGTTTGAATTCCTGTCTGGTGCACATACTTGCTTCCCCAACTTGTTCTGATAAAGCTATTTTGCTGTTTATTTGTTCTCTAGCCTTGGTTGTAATCATGTATGATTTCATATTTAATTTGTTAACTTCCCTACCACTTGTAACATTCTTAATAGAATGAAAACATAAGAATTTTGAAAATATGTAATACATATATATGTGTGTACATACATGCATGCATGCATACAGACAGAAAGACATATCCTGTATCTCTGGATCTTATTTTTTAGGCGTTAGCAAATCTGACACAATGTAGCCATGTCAGACTTCAATTATCACATGTGTGATTGCAACTTAGATTATCTGTTTAGATACACAATGTGAACTTACGAGTATTGAAACAGGACGTTAGATATGTAGGAATGGCTACTGTAGCTGCTTTACTCGGTGTCATACAACCAGCTTGATGAAAAACTCTAGATCTCTACTCTTAGTATGATTAGGTTTCTGATTGACCCTGAACAACCAAAAATTTCAAATCAGGTCCTAGTTGTAGATTACATACATGAAGAATCCTTGAACATTTCTTCATGTTTTTTGTGGTGTTCTTTCTGGACAACAGATCAAATTTATCAAAACATGTCACCTAATTGGCATCACACCTTAACGTTGGAGAATTTTTTGTGATTTTGGATCCTGCAGAAACAAGCAAATCCTCTGCAAAATAAAGGTGAAAAAAGTATGGGCATGATCTTTTGATTTGATCCTTTGGAGTTTTTTGTCTGCCTCCCCATTCACTATCAAATTGGAAATGACCTTGGGACATAGTATAAATGGATTTCAGGCCATGGGTCTGCACCTGACACCTCTTCAGCCATACTTTGATGGAGATCCATTTTCAATAACAAAGAAGAAAGTTCTTGTCACATACCAGAGCACAAGGTCTATTAATTTATTACCAAAATCCATTGACAAAGAAGAGAGTTCTAGTCACGTACAAGAGCACAGGAACTATTTATCTCTGTTCAAAAGTCCATTACTTCATTTTTTTTTGGGAGGAATGTCCACTCCATTATCCATGTTCAATCCTGCAGAAGGCTTTTGATGTCATGACGGTATTGTCGTTACTGCTAATGTTGACATTCTCCCATATATATGTTTGTGATCTTGGTCATGAATGAAGGACTTAATTACTTTACACTAATTTTCACATCCAAAGACATTACACCACTCTTTATTTATTTTATTTTTTAATTGAAACTATAAAATCTTATGATCTAAGATTACACTATAGTGTGCATAGAACAAAGGGATCTTGCCATATTAATTTCTTGAGAAGGGGTTCTTGGGATTTAGGGAGTATGAAACAAAGTTAACTGCTTCAGCAAGCTCCCATCACCACAAAGTAGGGAAAAAGAGCATCGAAAGAAAGTTGGATCAACTAAGTCAATGATTTGAAACTATATGTAAGAAGTGTTATCTTTCTAACCGTTCAAGACCTGAACCGCTAGATACAATGAAAGGCTTCTTCCTGTTGGAATGTGTCCCACATCGCCTGGACTTGTCCCGCCTCTGCTGGTTATAAGGTTCCAGTTCCCCTCTTCTTATACCTGGGTTTTAAGGAGTTAAATGGGCTGGGCTTTTCAACTTGGTATCAGAGTTTGGTTGGGCCTTTGTCCAGAGCTTGGTTGGGCCTGTGTCCAGAGCTTGGTTGGTTGTGGTCTAGGGGGTGTGTTGGAATGTGTCCCACATCGCCTGGACTTGCCCCGTCTGTGCTGGTTATAAGGTTCCAGTTCCCTCTTTCTTAATACCTGGGTTTTAAGGAGTTGAATGGGCTGGGCTTTCAACTCTTCCTTAACTTTGCTAAACATGTTAACCTATATCCAGGTATATTATTTAGTTGCACATTGTCCTTGCAGTGGTTAGTACTACCACAGGGTTAATTCAAGGAATATGCATGGTCAAATAAACTAAACAGCTGGTGCTTATAAAGTGTTCCTTTAGCTGAATTCTGAAATCCTTCTGACCCATTGCTTTCTGCAGTTTGAGCTATGTTTGAATAGATACTGACAGCTACCTATTCTACCTGGACAGTAACTCAAGGAATCTTTTCTCGAACTGTCAATTTTGATGGTAATCAATTGACTGTTCTTAGCGTCCAAGAGGTGGCATTGCAAGTGAAACCACCAGGCTTATGGCTAAATATCCAGGTTAGGCTGAATTGTTAGTTGCTTGTGATACTAATTGGTAGCCTTTTTTACATGAAGTATATGTTCCTAGGATTTCTCACCAAAAAAAAAAAAAAATATGTTCCTAGGAAAAAATCTAAAGTCTGGGGCTTAAGAACCGATATGAGGATTCATAAGGTTTTGGAGAGTGTACAAGAACTTCTGCAAAGCTTGTGAATGTTCAGAAAAGGATCCTCCAAATCAGATAGCTAAAGTTCATCTGATCTTACCGATATTTGGCATGGGAATTCTTTTAAGTAGGCCCCTTTCAATGGTGGGTCTTGTTCCACCTTATGGCTGTCAAACGTCAAGTTATTTGAGCATAAGGACCCCTATGCAGTCCTTAAGCCCAGCCATAGATGCTCCCAGGTTCCATATTGCACAATCCTACATTTTTTTTTTTCTGGAAGGATAGCAAAGAGAATGCCAACCATGGTTTCAAGGATCGGTCGATACCGGTAAGTACCGGCCGGTCCAGACTGGGACCGGACCATACCGGTCTGGTTCCAACCTGCGATACAAAGGAAGTATCACTGGGTCATGGACCTGCGGTCCGGCGACCGGTTCCGCTGGTCCAGCGCCGGTCTGAAATTTTCTTCTATTTTTTTTCTTCTGTACTGGATCCAGAACCGGACGGGATCGGTCCGGCGACCGGTTCAGGTCTTTAAAACGTTGATGCCAACAGCCCAAAGTTCAACTATATAATGCATGATACCTCAACTACATTTTTTAGGCAACAAACTGATATTTGCTCTTACTATTTTTGCAGCACGATGCATTTTTCACACAACATAATTTGAGTATGAGAAGCTTTATACTTTCTGTATCTAGGCATGTTACTGTTAATTTTGTGTCATCCCCAGAGGTGGCTTTCCTGAAGGGCATCACATCACGTTTCAAAAGAAGCAAGACAAAGTTGGTATTCCAATTTCTGGGGTTAGGTGATATTGAGCCTTCAACCAACCAGACTTATGGTTCACTTTTGAAGAACCTTAAATTTGTCAGGACATTTGCCTCTGGGATTCTTGTTCCCAAGACGTATATATGGCCAGTAGATGCGGGTCTATATCTACTACCTCAAACCTCTATTGTGTTGGATGCTCATAAGGAAGGGCTGGAAGTATTTGCATCAGGTTTTGCTAATGATGTACCTTTGAGCTACAATTACAGTTCTGATCCAATTGCCGAGTATCTCTCTTTCATTGACAATAGCGATTTCTCTGTCGATGGTGTGCTGTCCGACTTCCCTATAACTCCAGCAGAGGCCATTGGTAAGCTACTCCCTTATCTCACATCATCGTGTTGAATTATAAATGTTATGCACAATAGCTAGTAACATAGACATAAAATATCTACCAATGATGTCCCTCTCTCATCACATAATTCAGAGCGAGATCCCACTCAACTTACTGCCACTATAATTGTTGCTACGGGTGAGTAATCTATAAATTCTGTACTCTGTAACTCTCTAGAATACATCATTTGCATCCCTCTTCTTTCTAAATTTCTTGTTAACTATATACGCTATGTTTAATTTCAAGTATTTTTTTGAGGATACTGATGTCTCCTATTGCAGATTGCTTTTCTCATATAAGCCAGAATGATTCAAGAGAAGGTATGCCATTATCATATAGAGTCCTCAAAAGTTTTGATAATTTTTCGTTATTTCACTCTGCTGTTGAAAGCTTTTTATGTCAATGATGCATGTTTGATAAACATCAGCACAAACTCAGTTCTTTCAAATTGTTTGTCTTCAGCAAAGCCTTTGGTTATCTCACACAATGGTGCTAGTGGAATGTACCCTGGTTGTACTGATCTAGCATATAAGCAAGCTTTTTCAGACGGTGCAGATGTTCTTGACTGTCCCGTCCAGATGACAAAGGATGAAATTCCATTTTGCCTAGGCTCTATAAATCTGATAGACGGAACAACAGTTGCTCAATCATCATTCAGCAACCGTTCTGTTATTGTTCCAGAGATTCAGGGGATTCCTGGAATATTTTCCTTCAACCTCACATGGAAAGAAATTCAAAGCTTGACACGTAAGTTGACAAGGTCTTATTTTAATATGCTAGTCCATGTACTGATCTCTATTTTTTTCCTCTATAAGAAAACCTCACAAGCTTAGAACAATGAAGATTCAAATATCTCAGACAATAGATCTTTGATTTTCATTTTTTTATAGAAGTTGATTATGTTTCTGTTGTTCAAATGAAACAATACTATTCTTTTGTATGATGATTTTAAACTTATTATCAATCCAGTTTCTTGTTATCTGTGAATGCAACCTTACGGTTTTTACTAGATTGGGATGGTGGAACAGGATCCATTTGCCAATCTAAACTAGTTGGGTAAGGCGTTTTGTTGTTGTTGTTGATACATACACATGTGTGCATATATGTATGTGTACGCATATGTATTTAGGGTAAGAGTCATGCATGATAATGGATAGAATATTCATCAAGATATAGTAGAAAAGATGAGTAATTAATAGAAGTAGAAAAAAAAAAAAAAAGAATGTACGAGGAAGATCACATAAAATCCCAATGACTATAAATGGTATTTCTATTTGTGCTCTAAATCCATGCCTTTTCTCAAGAAACCTAGTATATCGTACACTATATTTTGTCAAGTATTGGTAGTTCTGTGTGATTTTAAGTAAAAACTTTCTTTTACCTGTCAGAAGTTGGCTTGCTAGAGGCAAATCGTGGTTACATGTTTCGCATTCCTTGTTTCATCGTGTGGTTTGCTTATGCAAGTTAGTGGAACATTGTAAATTGATCTCATTTGTATGGATTCCTATTTTACATTAATAATCTATCCAAACATATCAAGTTTAGGCCCCTTCTGTGCAATTTTTAGGCCAAAAATTATCCCAATTAAACATCATTATATACTTAGAACAATAGGCAATTGTTGGACAGTTAAAACGAAAGGAGCAATAGCCTTCACAAATAGGTTCATCCACAATTGTCAAAATGCCTAATAAGCAAGTCTAGTTGTAAGCCCTGTCTGTTGCCTAGGCGAGTGCCTGGGCAATTAGGTAATTATATCATCAATTTAAACTATAACAAAATGAAGTCATAATAATAGTATTGAAGATAAAATATACTAATATGTTAATAATGATTATGCTAGTAACGAACTAATATAATATATAATTAATTTATTGAATTGTCAATAAGAATAAGTCATAATATATAATATAATTGTATTAGCAATAAGTGATAAGTAAATTTCATTTATGCATAATTGTTAGTATACTTCTATATTGTATAATTTTACTTTAGCATACAACGTAAATTATATAACAGTAGTTTTGGTAAAAAGTTTTTTAGTAACGTAGAAAGCAGTATAATTAATTATATAACGTAGAAAACCGCATAATTATTAATATATAATTTAACATATAAAGATATTATTAATGATAAGTACTTAATACGAGGGTTAGAAAATCAGTTTAGCTTTAAGACAGGAAGATCTACCATTGAGGCTGTATTTTTACTTGGACAATTAGTGAAGAAGACTAAGAGGGGAGATCTTCATGTGGTTCTAGTATTTCAAAATCCGTAAAAAGGAAGAAATACCTTGAATAGAGCTGCCGAATTGTAGAAACAGCACAGAAATAGAGTTCTTCTCATGCTAAAATGCATTGAAGAGGTGTTGGACTAGTCACAACAGGTATTTGTCCTCGAAAACCCTTCAAATCCTTGCTAGAAAATTTAAAATAACATCTGTGCCACAGAAGAAACAGAACCTTGTGCTTGATCGCCATGATATGGTTATTGGAATCTCAGAGCTTCAAGTGTCAATGAAGAATCCTCCCAATCTCTCAAACGTTAACTGGAGGGGAGCCCTTGCTCTCTAAAAAAAATCTAAGATCAGTCTGAAAATGTCCCTTTTAAATTCCCACTTGAAACCCTTTTACAAGAAACCCCATAATCTCATAAAACAAGTAGTATGACATCCACATGTAAAAATTCCCTCTTAAAATATTCTGGGCATAACCTGTAAAAGAGTCAAAATTAAAATGACAAGAATAAATAATAACAATAACAAGAATAAATAAAATAAAATAATAATAAAAAAATGGTAGAAATAGCCATTTTATGTCTTGAAGAGTTCTTTCTAATGAGCTAGTGGTAACACAAAATGAACTTGAGCATAAAGTTACGAATCTCAGAAGCTGACCTCATTGATTTGCGAGACAATTTTAGTTATTAGTATTGATAGATTTACATCAGGGCTCAACTATGAGTCCTTATCATTTTGCTTCTTTTTTTTTTTTTTTTTTGTGGATGAATTGACAGCTTTTATTCATGAGGTTCCATGGTGTTATGTTACTTGCACATGATGTGGTTTTGAGGGACCAACTAGAGAGAGAGTAAATGCAAAACTAGGATAATGGAGGGATACCTAGGAATGAAAAGGTTTCAAAATAAGTTAAAGATCAAGTATATAATGTGTAACTTTATTTTTGATAATTGACTATTAATATAAGAAAAGGAAAGATACATGGTGTGCTCACCTCTAAGGATGAGCAAAGCAACTATAAACAAGTAAAACTTCCATTGTCTTGGATCAATTATCTATAAAGAGGGGGATAGTTGCATGTAGAAGGAGAGCCTGATGGATTAAGTTGAGAGGTGCGTCTAGTGTTATATGATTGATGTATATAAAAATCGCTTAATATAAACTAGGAAATATTATACTGATGTAGTATTGCGCTTACTTTTCCTTATTTTTTTAAGGGAAAATAACAGCAGGATCTGGAGAGATGCCGAAAAAAAAAAAAAAAACTCATTATCCATCAAAAAAAATGGAAGGATCTATAAAAGAATTGGGAGGAAAAAAAAAAGTAACAGGAAATATCTTAGCCCTCAATAAAGGACCTCCTGCAGACTTTGCTACCAAGAAGAGGCCTGCTCATAATCATTGAAATTACCTCCCTTTGTTCTCTTTTACCTCTTTTAACCCTCTTTGGTCGTGACTTTATGGCAATGTTATTTAGCGGGTGCATCCTAGTCTTTCTTGGAATAAAAATGATTGACTGGATTTCTTTTTCTTGAAACATATAGGCCATGTCTCCTTATATCTTTCCTTCTTTTTGTAGCTGCAATACCAAACCCATCCGGGGGCTACAACTTGCTTCGGAATCCAGCTTATAGACACGCTGGAAGCTTTGTGACATTAGATGACTTTCTATCTTTGGCAAAGAACATGAGTACTGTTTCTGGGGTCTTGATCTCCATAGAGGTGAGTGTATGTTCTTATTTTATATGTTTTTTGTAAATGAAATTTTCACATTGCCAGATTTTAGATGCTCTGCACATGTTGGGTCTCTGAACTAGATTTTCATTATAGTGCTCTAGAAAAAAACATATAGTTTGGATATCTATAATCATCCTAGCAAATCAAATTTAGCCTGAGTTTTTCATGGGACTTGATGAATGGTGGCTTCCATTAGCTCATGGATTTAGGAGGTTTGTGGAGGTTAGTCTATTTCTCAATGAGATTTAGACATCGATTCTCTCATTATATATATATATATATATATATATATTATTCTCAAGAGTGCTGAACCAGCAAACTGAGGAAGATGTACCGGTTAACTTCGTCAACGTTTTATGATGTGCTGGAAAACCTGTCGGTGAAATCCCCGATTTTTCTTTTTCTAGTCTCTGTATTCCCTTCCCCTCTTTTTAGTAGATTCACTTTGCTTGATAAAAAAGAAAAAGAATTTATAAAATATCCAGTACTTGTACTGAAAATCCTGTCATGTATATAAATATATGGAATATAGAAATATCTAGGCTTCTATGTGGATTCCAAAATAGCTGGTTAATTAAGTGTATGGCAAAGGCAGGGGAGTTCTCTCCTTCGTGGCACAAGAACTCCTTGCAAAATGTTTGTCTGAGTAAAACTACCTCCAAACATTCATGCATCAAGAGAACTTTGGTAGCAGTCATGTTATCTCTCCTGTCCTGAATCTCCTGATTGGAGTGTACAGTTCTTACCTTGTAATATTTTCTCAACTTTCAGCTACCACGAAAGAGATGAGTAGATTTAGTCTTTGAATTGTTGCATCATCATATTCTCATTAAAATACATTCTCAAAAATTGTAAGAAAAAAAAAGTAGAAAAAAGATGGTTAATTTAGTCTGCTATGTGTGATGCAGAGCGATCCACCTGCCTCCATTACCTCCTTTAAGCCCTTCAAAAAAACTCCATGCTTGTCCAGGGAAAAATGATTCCTCTCAAGTATACATCAATGTCAGGTCTTTTCCCTTCAAGAAACACCCGATCAGGATAGACTATGAAGTAGGGGTGTAATTCGGTCGATCTGGTTCGGTTTAGTGGCCAAACCAATACCAAACCAAAATATAGTGAACTAAACCGAAAACTGAACCGAACTATAGTGACCGACACCGAAAACCAAACCGAACCGCAATAAATTCAGTTTTTCGGATCGGTTTGGTTTGGCTTGATAAAATTAATACTATTTTAAGTACTAAATACACATGCACATAAAACACGAACACACATACACATACACATATACATATACATATACGTATGCATAACATATATAGATATATGTATATTAGTCTATTTTGGGTCGGTTCGGTTTACATATCTTTAGTTAAATTCAGTTTGGTTTTCGATTTTGTTCGTTTTAATCAAAGCCTAAACCGAAAACCGAACCAAATTAATTCGGTTTTTCATTTTTCAAACCAAAACCAAACCAAGTTCTCCATTTAAAAAAGTTGAATTATATATGATGATTCTTCAGCATAAGATGTCTAATAGGTGTTGACTTGATGGACTCCCTCTTTTCTGCATGTACCTTCTGTACAGCAGCGGAGAGGGGGAATAGTTACCTCCTATCTGGACTTCAATCATCGACATTTGTTATCGATTTGGCCATTTCATTTGTTTGCTTTTCTTTCCTGCAGAATGCAGCCTACCTTGCAGAGAATCAAGGTCTAAGTGTTACCAATGCGGTCCTTGATGCCTTGAGCAAAGCCGGTTATAACAACCAGAAAGCCAAAAAAGTTATGATTCAGTCTACTAACAGCTCTGTTCTGATCAAGTTCAAGGAGAAAACTAGTTATGAGCTTGTGTACCTGGTGGATGAGGGAATTCGTGATGCCCTTAACTCGACCATTGAGGACATCACGCGGTTTGCTAATTCTGTGGCCATCAGCAAGGATTCTATCTTTCCCAACACTGACTTGTTCCTCACTGGTGCCACCGAAGTGGTACCAAAGCTACAATCGTTTAACCTCACTGTTTATGCTTATATATTCAAGAATGAGTTTGTATATCAAGCGTGGGACTTCTTCTCTGATCCAACTGTGGAGATCAACACTTATGTCATGGAAGCTAATATTGATGGAGTTATCACAGACTTCCCAGGGACAGCCGCAGCGTACAAAAGTGAGTGCCTATCCTACTCAAATGGAAATATTTATAGTTTGAATTATGCAAGAGTAGTAAACCACATAAAGCAACAACCATTTTCTAAATATATTTTGAAATACAACAACAAAATACTTTTAGGGGTGTCAATTGGTTCGGTTTAAGCCAAAAATCGAAAGAACCAAACCGAAAAAACTCGGTTTGGTATTTTTTTATTTATTATTATTTATTTTCATTTTGGTTTCGTTTTGGTTTGGAAAATGAAAAACCGAATTAATTTGGTTTTGGTTTTCGGTTTAGGTTTTCGATTAAACCAAACCAAATTGAAAATTAAATCGAACATAACTAAATATATGTAAACTGAAGTA
>JAUPMG010051850.1:0-27817 GCA_031762675.1 Pachysandra terminalis | reverse complement strand
ATGTCATGAATGAGAAGATCATAAGAACCCAACAGCTGATCACGCCTGTGAATGAATACTCTCTGAACTCGATAAGGACCACAACCCATGATGCAACTAAGGCCAAAATGGAGTCAATGATTGAAGCTCTACCTAAAGTCCTCTCCTCAAAGATACATCCGTTCCTCTCACCCCAAATGGATCACATAATCGCAAAAGCAAGTGCACGATACATCAACTAAACCCTCATACCCAAAGCAAGGAATCTCCATTGGACAAACAAATGGCAAATACCCTCTGGCATGATTTATGTCGTGTCAATCAATCGCAAAAAATGACACCAAAGTCACAATGTATAAACGATGATCAATAGATTCAGCATATCTCATACACATGAAACAAACCTGGAGTGATAAAGCTAAAAACTTCATGTGCAATTGCAAAATATCCACAGTATTAATCCTATACAAAAAAGTGGTCCAACAAAAGGCTTTGACTCTAAGAGAGACTATAACCCCAAGGAAAATGATGGGAGAAAGCAAGAGGTGCCAACTCACGGTCATCTTTGATAGCAGCCATGAAGGACTTGGATAAAAAGCTTCCACTCAGGATGGGGGTCCAGACACACTGACACAGGTACCTGGAGTGGATGGATCAATAAAAACATCTTTAACTAAATGAAACAAGGAGGCAAGCACTTCTAGATTACCCGGGCCTAGGATCCCATCTAAAAGGGATATTCTGGGCTCAAACTCTCTGGGGACTAGGATAGAATGTCAACAACCATATGATCCAATAAAGAACAACCCAAAAAACCCGAGGAAATCTCACCTCCAACATGAACTCCCCACCACAAGTTAGTCTAGAATCAAACATGGGTTCCAGATCCAACACAAACCCTAATGAAAGGATAGAAAAGGTTAGAAAGGGATGAGATGTCATGCTAAAGACTGGACCAAGGATCCTTGTGCTAGTATCAATGTCCAACCCATTAGCATTCACACCAAACTTATTGACTTACCTTTCACCAAAGACTACTATTTTCTAAACTAAATCTTCGCAACTATTTCCCAAGAAAAGCTAATTTACAGGTAATAAAACGGGAGGTTGAACAAAGATGCCTAGATGAGGGTAATATGATTGTCAAAGGGCAAATAGGTACATTTTCCAAGTAGCTAGCATCCTCTCAAGTTTCTCCACTAAGGTGCCCAAAACTGACTATTTCTAGGATTATTCCCGAGAGATAACCACAAGTACATCATAGGTCATTCTCCCACCTTACAACCCAAAGTACTTACATACTCAAAAAGGATGTTCGGCTCTACATGGATGCTGAAATGCAACTCTTTTTCTAAATTGGTCTTCAAACCCGAGACCAGCTAAAAGTATTTAATTATACAATTAACCCAGAACACCTGATTCACTGAAGTCCTTAGCAACAAGATCATGTCATCTGCAAAGTGCAAATTGGAGGTGAGAAATAGGCAGACAATAAGAAGACACGATCTTTTTCTAATCTAAGGGAAAGCACTTTAACTATAATCTTGTACATGCTAGAGGTCAAACTGCAATGTCTGAAGTCTTTAACCTCAATTGCTCCTTTCTTCTTGGGGATCAGCACTAAAATAATCTCGTACATACAATTATCACATTATTTTAATTGTAAAAAGAGATGTGGAATAAGGATTAAGCTTCATGCTTTGAGACTCGCAATACATGTCCTTGGATAGTTCAACACCCCTATGCCTTCGCCCTATAAAGCAATGGAAACCAGTTGCACATTCCCAAGAATTTGCTTGGACACATGTAATCTTATATTGGATTGTTCCTCTCTTCTAGAGCTTCATGGTATTAGCAAGCTCAATTTTTTGGGAGATGTGACCTAGTATGAGTTTGGTATTTTGATGTATCTCGCATTTATTACCTTATATGAATCACGAGAAAAACCTCGTCAGGGTATATCTACACTTAATGAAGCCACGGTTTCCTAAAAAGAGTGCAGCTTGTATTGCTTTCATGTAATCAACCATAACTGAGGTTAATATTTATTAAAAGATTAAGGGGGAAATGAAACAAAAGTAAATAAAAATGTCGAACCTATAAAGTTGATGATGATAGAAGTCACCCCATTGTCCCATTAACATTATGCATGTTAGATGCATGACCCTCATAATACCTTACAAGTAATCCAAATGCCATACACGCAAATTTGCACTTGTAATATGCATCAGAATATTTTGACGATGGCTTACTCAAGATGTATGCCTCAAACGTTCAAAAGCCACTCAAATCACAACCCATTTAATATCTTTCATATATATATTTACTGATGGACTCAAAAGTTGTAGGAAACCTTTTACCCTGATGTTCTCTTCCACCATGTTGACAAGTTTCTTGAAGATACAGGCACAAAAAAAAAAGGAAAGAACACGAAAGAAAATAATTTGGATTAGGGAAGGGGATTCCTGGTGCACAAAGATTATCTAAGTACACCACTGCAGAGTTACGATTAGTGAGTCGATGCTACTTGTGCTCCACCAACATCATCATTATCATCATCATCATATGCCTTACCCCACCTAGTTGGGGTCGGCAATAAGAATCATGTTCCTCCATTCCAATTTGTCAAAAACCATATCTTCGGTCAAATTATGTGTATGCAAATCTTTTTTGATTGACTCCATCCAAATACTTTTGGGTCTTCCTCTCCCTCTCTTGGAACCTTCAATGATTTCTCTCTCACACCTTCACACAACTGCTTCCCTAGGTCTTCGCTTTACATGCCCAAACCATCTTAACCTACTTTCCTTTAACTTATCTCCTAATTGAGCCACACCTAAACAACCTCAAATATATTCATTCCTCACATTATCTCTCCTAGTCTTTCAACACGTCCATCTTAGCAATGTTCATTCTATGCATATGTTGCTTCATTGTTGCCAAACATTCTGATCCATACATCATAGCAGGCCTAATGGAGTCCTAAAAAACTTTCCTTTTAATTTGAGTGGAACACGTCGATCGCATAATACTCTAGAAGCACTTCTCCACCAAAGCTATCCAGTTCTAATTCTATGAGGAACATTCTCATCAATATTTTCCTCTTATGGATAATTGATCCTAGATAACAAAATTGATTGTTTTTAGGAATCGATAGGGTGTAAGAAAACATTTTTATTCTGATCAGTAAATTAAATTCTATTCAAGCAGCCCTGAGGCCAAAAACTGTACAATGAGTATATCTAAATACAGTATAACATCCCAGAACAAGGAATACACAGAAAACTATTTATGTGTCCCAAAACATTCCCCATTTACAACCAAAATCAGAGACTTTAGCCCCCCAAATTCTGTATAGTTTGATGACCAAAAAAACAGTAAAGAAAGAGTATTGTTAATCAGCTGTTGAATACCCCTTTCCTACCCCTCGAAGAGTCTAAGATTTCTCTCACACCAAACAGTCCATAAGAGTGCTGCAAGGCAAAGATTCCACAAAATACAGCTTCTGCTCTTCCTCATCCTCTTTTTTATCCAACCCCAACCCTCTAATGCTTCCTTTAGCTGATGCTGCATCACCCACTCCAAACTAAATCTGCTAATGATAGAGATCCAAATCTTTCTAGTGACCTCACAGTGAAGAAGAAGATGCGAGACAGTCTCTTCCTCCTTTTTACATAGGTATCACCTTGATGCCAATGACCACCCTCTCCTTTTGAGGTTGTTGCACGTAAGAATCTTATTACGCGCTGCTGTCCAAAGAAAAAAAGAGATCTTGGAAGGAATACCAGCATACCAGATGAGCTTCCAAGGACCTTCCATACTGCCTTCCTCAGCCGTAGCAGTGTACAAAGATTTAGTCAAAATGACTCCTTCCTCGCCCCATTTCCAAACTTTATTGTCATCTCCTTCTCTAGCTTTTATCTTATAGACTTCCACCAGCAGGTTAGATACCTCCTCCACTTCCCAATCAAAATCATTTCTTCTTAACTTAAGATTCCAGTCCTCCCCTTGGTTATCTCTTATTACATGGTCCTTCACCCCATCGTTCAGATCTAGAGCGATGGCTGCCACCCCCTGGAAAGCTTGAATCAAAGGTTCATCACCACACCAAACGTCCTTTCAGAATTTAACTCTATCACCCTCTCCAATCTTGTATCTTACTCCTTTGTTGCCGAAGCTGAACATATGGCTTTCCATAACCCTACCCCATAAGCTGCCTTACATCTTTTGGTTCTCCATCCCCCAACCTCCTCCCCATATTTGGTATTGACAATCCTTCTCCACAAGCAGCCTTATCTCCATAACCATTTTGCCAAACGAGCCATATTGAACTTAGTGAGGTTCTTCAAGCCCAACCCCCCATCCTCCTTAAGCATACTTGTGACCACCTCACTAAGTGGTATTTGTGCATCTCCTCATTACCTTTCCACAAAAAATCCTATAAAGTTGCTCTAATTCCCTTGCTACTGAAGTAGGAATCTTCAAGATAGATATGTAATATGTCGGTAAATTAGCTAAGGAGCTTCTAATAAGCATTAACCTTCCCCTCTTTGATAAATACCTGTCTTTCCATAAAGCCAACTTCTTCTCCGTCCTTTCTATGACTTTATTCCACACATTTCTAGTTTTGTAAGACGCCCCAAAAGGTAGACCCAAGTAGCTAGATGGGAAGGTTCCAATTTTACATCCCAACCACTTCACCACCTGATTCAGGTTTCAGGTCTCCCCCACTCCGATTAACTCCGACTTAGTCAAATTAATATGTAGCCCCGACACCGCTTCAAAGCACACAAAGATGCATCTCAACGCCTTCACCTATGAAATCTCGTTTCTGCATAAAATCAGTGTGGCGTCAGCAAACTGAAGATGAGTGATGCTCAATTCTGTCTCCTTCACCTTAATTCCTTGAATCATCCCCAAGTCCTCCGCCCGTTTATCATTTCGCCCAAACATTCAACTACCATGATAAACAAGGACGGGGAGAGAGGGTCACCTTGCCTTAAAACTTTGGAAGTCTTGATAAATCCCACCGCTGTACCATTAATCAACACTGAAATACTAACCGTCGAGATACAGCAAACAATCCAGCTAATCCACTTCTCACCAAAAACCCATTCTTCGCATGACATAAACTAAGAAAGCCCAATTTACATTGTCATAGACCATTTCCAAATCCACCTTACAAACTAAAGCGCTCTTATTTCCTCTAAAACGGAGTCAATGCACTCATTAGCTAACAGGACTCCGTCCAGAATTTGCCTACTTCCTACAAACACGCTTTGAGTAATGGAAATCACCTTTGCCACCACCTTCTTCAATCTATTTGCAAGCACCTTTGCAAGAAACAAGTAAAAGTCGAGTATGCGACTATTATAAAACATAAGGCACATCAAGTTGATAACGAAGTTGACAAATGATTGATAAATCAAGAAAATATTTATAACAGTAATAAACTAATCACCATCTCTTTTTTCTGGGGTAGAGGAGCTGCTTGCAAGTGGGCCTTTTTGGTATTTCACAGTTCTTACCAACATGCAAGTGCCGCACCAATTGCCAAACAAAGAAAAAATGTATAAGCAATAAGAAAGGTAAAAAGAAGAACCACATAACTTGATACAATACCAAAGAATAACATTTTTCTGGAAAAAAAAAATAATAGTCATTGTGAATAAGAATTTACCACAGCGCCAATGCACAAAACTGCTTGATACTTTCCCAACTTTCCAAGCTTTTCTGCAACAACAGGAATTTCAAAAGAACCAGGAACCCACACAACCTAATGGACAATGAAAGCAATAGTTACACAACTCAGAAAATCACTCACATGAAAGTCGGATTAACATACTAAGGCTAAGTAATTCCCATTTGGTAAGAACATGACAGCAGTCTCCTATATGATGTGTCTGTCCACAGGAGCACCTACAAATTGGTCCATAGCATTCAATTGGTGGACCACATTTCATAAAAGTCATCCAAATTGCATAGTCCTGATAATTTTGACCAGAAAATATGTTTGAGTTCCACCCAGTGCTCAAACCCACAATGGGCAGAGATGATTGAAATAAGGATCTGGACTGAAGCGCAGGCAGGCTCATAATTGTATGCTGGTGCACACAACACCAGAAAAAAAATCCTAGCATGCTAAGAGTTGTCCATTGATTCCCTCATAATTTAAAAAATGTTACATATAATTGGTGAAAGCTACGCCTTCAGTGCGATGAGGGATTACACACGTCAATATCTTCCTCTCTGACTGAATATCTCTTGAAAGTTTCCAAAGCTCCCTCCAAAAGCAGCTTCGTCAAATCTCATTAAACCTTGCAACAACCTTTACAAAGAAAAATACTTTCCAATAAATAATCATGAAAACCGATCAAACGTCATATTCATACCATATAAGACCCTAGCCATCTTCTATGATCATAACATAGAACAAATCGGACTAAAGCTGGACGCCTGGAACTTGTACTCAGACACTAGCCCAATGTGACAAGATACCATAATCCAACTTACCTCGTACAAATTAAGATTTAAGACTTCAAAATAAAAAAATAAAAACGATGGTAATAATCAATATATAATAAAATGGAAAACATCAGTATATTTTACAAGATTTTGGACTTGTGAGACTTTTTTTCTTTTTTTGGGTAGCCATGTTAAGGGATGAGGTGGACAATCAAACATTTGCCTAACAGGGGACACTCTAGATATGCAACTTGATCCAAGTGAGATTCCTTAACACCTATATATCGAACTACTGTCATAACTCATAATTAACATCATCCACCAAGTTCGTAGTATATTTTCAGTAAGATGTAGCATCATTATTGGACTATTCCTGCCCATACATTGGCCCATTGTCATGGATAACATCAGTATTGAACTCTAGATTCAAATCATCTAAATTCCTTCCCGTTATGAGAAGGAGCAGCTGCCAATAAACAAAATCCACATAAGCCTGACATCAGACAAACCCGTGTGATTTAAAAATAAAAAATAAAAATCAATTGATGTTGGCAGTGTGTCAGTAATGTCAGACTTATATGTTTTGTTTTCATTTGCTACTGTTACTTCCCATTACGGGGAGGACCTTAGATGATTTGAATCCTTGAAATCTTCATACCCACTTTAGAGGATTATGTTATGAAAATGTTCCACTGAGCTAAAAAGAAAATTTCAAAAGATCATTGTTAAATCTGGTATATGTATAAAATGATGGGAAATTAAAAAGCAACACATTCATTAGCTAAGCATCGCTATGATTAGGACATTGAGATAAATAATAAATGTGCAAAAAGACTACAAAGACAAAACAAGATATGAACATATTCAATAGAGTCTAGGAGTAAACCCGATAAAAAAATAAATTAAGAAAGCCAATTGAGATGATTTCAACAATGTATAATGGACACCTAGGAAGGCACTTGAGCTAAAGTATGAGATGGTGTGAGTTGAAAGGTTTAAAAGGGCTAAAGGAAGAATGGATTCATGTTACCATCCTGAATTATTAGGATAAGGCAATCTGTTGAATATTGATCGAGTTTTCAGCATTACAGACATGAGGATTAGGTGATACTTCTTTGTCAATGGACATAATTGTTCTACATAGAAACTTGGTACAACCAAGTGGGATCATATTTGGAAACCATGTGTATAAGTGGGCTTGTGCAATGTTACACTAAGATTCTAACTCTAACACCTTTCACCAATCTAGCCACCGGGTCTTAAATCCTAACCACCGACATTTTCAATTAAGAGGTTGGGTTTATCGGCAAGCCGCTCTAGACTTGGAAACCTGGTGCAATGTGGATTTCACACGAGCAATATGATTCGGCAAAACACTTGTCCATGTAAACCTCCACTTGCTCTCACTTCTAATACTAAGTTTCATCACTAAACAAATTTGCACCGTGACAAAAAATGCCTCCCCTGTGTTTATTAAAAAATTAAACAGCTGTGTGACGAAAAACCCATGTACAAGTATGTTCACAACGCTCATGTGAATATGCAAGGGTTTCCCTATCAGTTGGATGGTTTGGATTGGCCACAACGTCATCAATCAACTTGACAGAAACCCATGTCTAACCAGGTAACTAAACCTGGTGAGGCAGACCAGAAAACCTCTCATCTTCAATCAATTTAATATTGAAACTGGAAAAAGAAGCAGATATTAACAAAGCAGAACATTACTTTTGGGGGGCAATTTGTCAATATTGTGCACTTATCTAATCCAACTCCAACACCAATAGATAAAATAAAGAAATATGTATGAGAACACCAACCACAGCAAAACGAAGACCCTCGGTCCTGGTTAAGGATCCCACTAAATGTCTAACACTAGCTGTTTGTGCAAACGACGAATGACCTTTGTTCCTCTCAAATACCACCTTAAGAGAAGACCCCTGAAATTTAATAAATTGAAACAACTAGAATTGCTTAGAAGAGCTTGAAAGAGAGAGACAGATATTCAAGAAAACGAAAACAAAGTTCAATGGAGCCAAACCTTACCTCGAATTGAAGAGGGGAATGAGACGAGCGTCTTCAGAGAATACCCAGATGGAGATGACATCACTCGAAGACCTTCCCGAGAAGGCAGAGTCGTGGCGAGAACCATAAAACCTAATCGCAGCTAAGGAAGCCATACTGCCTCAACAACTCTTTTGTCCAAGTCCAGTGGAAGGCTGTCACGATAACCTCTACTACGGAGCGAGAAGAGAGTGCCTGGCGAAGCAGTAACTCACAGTCACACGTGAACCTTCTATGAAGTCTGTTAGTAGCAAAAACATTTACCACGTGGAAGAAAGGGCTCATCTTTTCTTTTTTTTTTCTCTTTTTTCGCTTTTTTTTTTTTTTTTGGGTAAATTCCACAGACCTCTTTTGAGGTTTGGTATAATACCCATATACCTCCCTATCATTTTCAAAAAGATAAATACATCCTTTCTACTATCTCCATTTAGATATGGACCTCCCTACACTAACGGAACATAATGGAAATCATCAATTTTTACATATTTTAGATTATTTTGCCCTTGTATTTAAACCTATCACACCACCACCACCATTGGTGATGGTGGCGGTGGGGTACTGATCGTGGTGATGGTGGCAGTGGGGTACTGATCGTGGTGATGGGATGATGGCGGTGGGGGCGGTGATAGTGGGGGGTGGGGGCGGTGGTGGTGTGGTAGGTTTAAATACAAGGGCAAAAGAATTCCGTTAGTGTAGGAGAGGTCCGTGTCCAAATGGAAATAATAGAGGGGATGTATTTGTCATTTTGAGAAGGATATGGGAGGTATCTGAGTATTATATCAAACCTCAAGGGAGATTTGTTGAATTTACCCTTTTCCAAGAAAGCATGGGTGTACAAATGGAGCTGGGCGTCCGTGCCTGCCTATACCTAGCACAAAATGCCCGTGTCGTGCTAGACCTAGGTTTCTAGGCCCACGTTCGGCACACACAACTCCATTAAGCTCATCTGCCACCTTCGAGTTTCTAGTTGAAATTTGCTTGTTCTTTTTTACAAAATGACCTAAATTATCTCAATAACAACCATAAAAATTGATCATTTTGGGGCAAAATTGATTATTTTGATTACATTAAGGCTTATAAATAGTCCAAAACACTTTCATTCTCAATTCACAACTTCTACAAATCTTTATTGTACAATCTAAATGTCACACCCCGAATTCTACATTCAATAAATCCGGTATGGGATTCGAAGAACGACCATCATCGCTACATGGAAGATGGACATCAGGTGCACATTATAATTTTTTACAACCATTATACAATTATATACATTAAAATCTACAATGTTACACTGTTATTCTATAACTTAAAACTAAATAAAATTAATATAAAAATTACATTCGATCTAAACCTTTAGGATGACCTAGGTACACAACCCACGCTTCCCTTGTGCTACTCTCGCGATCAAGTTTTCGTTAATTACCTGCAAAACATTGTATACACATGCACCAAGATGCATATATATACATGAAAACTTAATGAGGTTATTATCCCGGTAAGTAATAACCCGATAAAACAAAACAGTACGAGAAATCATGTTATTTGAAATAATAGTTATAAATCACAACTTCAAACGTATGGAAATAAAAATAAACTATATACAATATGAAGCAATCCAATAATCAAGCATGACATTCTAACTGAAATATAAATAAACTAACTGGAACATACATATTGATGTTCAGGGTGGCACGGACACCTTGGTGCCTTCCCATAGTAGTTGGCACAAGGGCACATCTCACTGGTGCAAAGCTCATGGTAAATTCAACTTACTATAGGAAATTAAACATACAGAAGTCACTCTAATGTCATGACCGGGCCGAGGCTCATGACCATCAATAGAGACTGAATAGAATCCACATTGATCAGATGGGATAAAACAGTCACTTGCAAGGACTCCAGAATGTCGCTCGTCAGCCTGCATCCAAATGAAACATCATAAACTCGTCATACATTTCACAATTACATAGCATGGATGTAGTAGCCACACAATGACCTACACCCACATATCAGCACAAAGCCGCAGGCCTGTTACCCCACATAGCACACATCTCATACGTATACAAATCATGCAAATAATATCCAATAAAGATGCACTTCACATTTGAATCATGTAGATACGAATATATCTTGTTTTAACACTTATATATAGTGTAACACTTAGTTCTGGACCTTACTTTTTCTTCTTTCTTCTTATTTTCTGCAGAATTTTACCTTTTAATCAAACAACTAATCTATTTACTAATTTATATACGTATTAATTAATAATATAAGTAGCTTACCAATCTCATACTAACTAATTAATTTCCTAACTTATATACTTAATTAGTAATATCATTTTATTAACTTATTAGTTAATACTAATAATTTTTATTTAATCTTACTTTAACTAATCCGAATTAGTTTTAATTAACAAGAATTAGTCTTCATTTAGTTATGATTAGATTTAAGGTTATCTTTAATTAAGGACATTAGTCTTAATTCTAGTCTAGGTCTTGCCACGTGTCGTGTGTAAACCTGGGTTATCTTTTGACTATGCTTTAATGGCATTCCTATAAATAATGAGTTTAATTATTAACTTTACTTTATAATTTATTTACAAGTTTGCCATTTGTTTATTTACATCTATATCTCATTGATTCGATGTATCTCACCTCCACTTTTTCATACATGTCACCCAATCAAATCCCATCATAAATTAATCGAGTCATATATGCGTCCAACTAGCCCTAACACGTGCTCAATCATTCAAAGTGATATGTTAAATCTTAAAAATGTTATAGTCAAAATATAATTAGTGTAATCTACCAAACCTCATCTAACATATACTAATCATCCAATCATTAGTCAATTAGATTATAAGATAGACTACATAATACTAACAAACCTTAATTAGGATTAAGATTACTTCATTAGCTAGTTAAATAAGGTGAGGCATCTAATTTACAAATAAAACAATAGTAGTAGCTAATTAGCCATAATTAAACATAATTAAATATTAATTAGTTATTACTCACGATTCAAGATATTACAATTATATCTAATATTGACTTATTATAATTAGCGTCTAACATTCTTACCTATCATTACTAATACCAATATTTTAAATAACTAATCCAAATGTCTCATGTAATGAATACCTTAGATGGTTTACCCGATTCAACTAATCCTTCAATTGCATATTCAGGCTACTCGTAAAAGCGAACTTCAAGGATCTTCCTGTATAGTGATTCGATATTTCCTTTCTACATCATTTACTTAGAATCATCTCATGTGTATCCTTTCATTGAACAAACCTAATTTTTAGTTAGCTATATCTTTACATTCAGAAATTATATAGGTACTCATATAAGTGACCATTTATATATACACTTATATACTTACAAGTATAGGCTATATCATAGTAATCATCTATTTATTATCTAATTAACTATGCTTAGTGATAATTTAGGTTGAGGCCACTACACTGAATGTCTTTCTTTTATATTTATCAATTATACAATTCTCAAGAATTATAATTTCTACAACAATTGAAAGTCTCCAAAGTTGTGAAGTTCTGTAATTCTCCAAACAGGCATTCCGAGTTTTTCTTTATATATAATTCTACTATAAATTATAATTCATATCTTCAACCTTTCTTCTATTACATATAACAACCAATTACTATACAGTTATATATTTTACACCATTTTATATAAAATGGATGCTACAAGAATTCTAGGGTACTGAGGGTTACATGGGATCATGAATGAGCAATTTTCAAGTTATAAATATACTGAAATCATTGTGACTGGGGATGAACATGCATCCTAACCAATCACACGGTGTCGGGCCTTCTGATGTACCTAAGGCTCCCAAAAAAATAGTCCGTAGATCATCGATTTCGGATAATTTTACTATACAATAAGTTTTAATCGATGGCCAAATGGTAGAAAGGGTAATTTGCAAGTTCTGCAAAACTCTTCAAACTTGTGCCAGTACAGGTGGTACTGGCTCCCTAACGAGAAATTTAAATGCATGTCGTCCAAAGCATGTTCGTAAAGAGATCCTAGGCAATCTCAATTAAACTTCAACCAAACAGACAATAATGAATCCTCATTTACATATAACCCAAAAATTGCAAGATATAACTTAGTAAAATATATTGTTAAAAGTGAACAACATTTTTTGGGGATAAATATTTTAAAGAATATGTTCATAATACTTTTGAAAAATAATTTCACAAGATTTCAAGCAATACTGCAAAAATATATGCAATGAAAATATTAAAAAAAGAAAACTTATTTTCAAATATTCCTGGTAAAATTGCAATAACATCATATTGTTTGATATCCAATCAAAAATTAAGTTGCATAATTGTAGCTGTACAAAAAAGAATTATTTCTTTTTCTTTACTTGAGGACCGATATACGAGCAGGAATATAGGTATGACTAAAGCAGAGGTTCTTAGTGAATATGAAATCAAAGATAAAATAATAAGTATAATAGATTTATTAGTTGATAATACAAGTTGTAATAATGTTGTTGTAAAGTATTTAAAAGGTCAAATAGACCTTAAATCTTGATGGACAACTCTTTCATTCACGATGTACGTGGCATATCATTAATTTGATTTTTCAGGATGGATTGACTTTAATTGCGTCCCACATAGAAAATATTAGAATCTGTATATTGTTTATTTTTTGTTTATCAAGTAAACAATAAGAATTTAAGTAATTATGTACCAGTCATGGTAAAAAGTATAAGAAATTTAAATGGGTGTTAAACATAGATGGATTTCTACCTTATTAATGTTAAAATTCGTAGAAAAATATAAAGATCTGGTAACTATATTTTGTCAAATGAGAATGCACGAGTATACTTTAACTGACTATGATCATTGGGAAGTAGCTTTTATAATAAAAGAGTTTTTACAAGTTTTTTCTACTACAACTAAACTTTTATATGATGATTATTACTCTACATCACCAAAAGTATTAAGTTTGTCGTATAATATGAGTTTGCTCTTTAAAACTTATAGACCACGACAGTATTTTACAAATAATGGTAGAAAAATAGAATCCAAATTTAAAGGATATTGGAAAGAATTTTTCCCAATTTATTGTTTAGCAACTAGATATATCGGACCCTACGTTTAAATTATATGAACTGAAACGATTAATAATTGAATGTAGTGCGAAAATGGATACTATTAGTACAACAACAACAACAACAACAGAAGGTAATCCTTTTTATTTATTTATTTATATCAGTCTCAATTATGTAGTATTAGTGGAATAAGTGAGACTTATGTAGCCCAAACAAGTTTTGATCCAAGTTACAGGATAATGATTGATATTAAAAGAAGTAAACAAAGAACTAATAGTGGTACTTCATAGTTGGCGACGTCCTTAGGTACTGATCAACTTTGTTTTCTAACCGTAGAAAATATTGAATCTTTTGATATATTGTCATGGTGGAAGGCACTTGGAACTCATCATCATGTACCTTCAGTCATGGTCCGTGATTTGTTAGTCATTACTAGCACTGAAAACCTTTGAGTGCTATGTGTGTCTAGGGAATTGGTTCAGCGCATATGATAGAACTCAAGAACTACTTGCTAAGGAGGAACTTAATGAAGAATTAAATGATACAAAACTTGTATAGGCATTTTTTATGATGTAATACATCCCTTGTAATTTTTTTATTTGCCATTATATTGCAAATGATAGATATATGAGTTGGTGCAAACCAAGTTGAGCAGGTATTGTTAGACCTTAAGTTTGCCATGCTTTCTTGAAGATCTGGGATTGCCAAGGCAGCTGAGCAGGTTAAAGGTTTCCAACCTTCTCAGTTCAGGGATATATGCAAAACCAGGGCCACTTACACAGATAGATTATTAATATTGCAAGAATTCCAAAGAATAATCAAAACCTAAGCTTTAACTAAACATGCTTAGACATCATTAAAAGATCAAATTAAAAGATCCACATGGCTCTGATAGCAAGTAAGGGAGGATCGTATCAAAAAGCGTCTTTTATTTATTTCACTGTATTTTTCAACAGGGATATACGGTATAAATAGTAAATACACACAATACAATATTATTTGTACATACAAACCGTAAAACAATAAAAGTACTTACAAAGGGGAATAGTCCCCTATCGGCCGGAGCCGGAGAAGATGATCGGAGATGGCCGGTGCCGGAGATGGTGGCCGGAGGAGGGTTCGCCGGAGGATTAACGGAGACGATGGGCGGTGCCGGAAGAGATATCGCTGGAAGTCGCCTTGATTGCAGAGCAGAGGATGAAAAATTACAACTTGGAAGCAAATAAGCCCCAAAGTACATTATATAGATGGCGGATGTGAAACAAACTTTTTGAAATCCGCACAGTGTCGTTAAAACAGGTAACCGGTAATGGACCACGAATTGGATCCCGTGGAGTAACAGTAAAAGGCCCGGTAAATGGGCTGGACTGTTGGGCTGAATTGATGAATAGTACTAGGTCGGTTCGATGAACAATAACGTGCCGGATTTGAACAGTGATTTGACGAATTTGAACAGTGATGCTACGGTGGTACGAATTTGAAGAGTATTGCTACAAGAACTGCCGCTATTTTGGTTGCATAAGAGAATCCCAGAAGGAAGCCAGAGTGGTTGGATCAGTACAGTCCACATCTTCACCCGTAAGGAGATCATCTGGATCATCGTTCGGATCTTGAGCAAATTGGCTGCCGAGAGCAGAGAATTGATTGTCGCCATGAGAGTAGGTCATGGAAGCAGCATCCCCATGTGCCGATGTAGGAGGGGAAGAAAAGAAAGACACGAATTTGCTTTTCATGAATTCCATGCATTTGATCATTAACTCATCATTTGAGATTAAAGGAGATTCCCTTATTAATTGAGTTTTGATTAACCCAAATGGATTTAAGGACGGTGAGGATTCACTGGAAGGTAAGCAAATAATTTTGGATTCATAGTGGTTAATTACTTTTTGGATATTATCCAAAGTTTCCTTTATTAGAAATCCTGCCCACCATCAATAGGCAAAAGTACGGACCAAAATTGGTACTCGTAAATTATCATGTTGGAACTCAATATCCCATTTCCAGATCCAGGGAATTCCTAGATTAGAAAAAAATAGTAACGTATCATATCCCATTGGGGCTGATGTATTTCCTCTTAATTGAGGATGAACTTGTGAAATTTTCACAAAAGTAGACTGAGGAATTGTAGAGGATAAAATGTCCATATTAGGACCAAAATATTTCCACCAATTAAATATCCAATTTGGATACAGTCTTCATTGACTGAGGACACAACTTGAATAACCAAGTGTGCTTATGCGTTGGATTTTGATAACAAAACGCATTAGTCCATGCTGAGATATAATCCCAATAATTAAAGGTAATATTAGTCCCTGTAATGCGCTTAGTGGCATTAGGAATTAGACCCCATTCAGAGTGAGAAATAATTTTCTTCACAATACACTTGCTATAAGCAAGAATGACACTATTCATTTTTGTCTTTGTGTGCCTAATTACAAAACTTCTCATGGTAGTGAGAATATACTCATAAGCCTCACGGGTTCTACAAGCAGAACTGGAGAAATTAATATCATTGAGATATCTAGTCATTAATTCCCAAGGCTCATTAGCCCATTGATCATCCCCTTTATTGGGATGTAAAATTAATTGAGTATAATTACTCTTGGGCAAGAATTCTGGTACAGGAGTAGCCAGAGCTTCTAAATGAGTTTTTGACTGTGGATTAGTCAATAGATCTCTTGATTGAGATAGAGATGAAAATCGCATCTCATGATGAAATTCATCAAATTGTTGGATAGACATTTTCTGCTTTCCTTTTCCTCGGGAGGAATTTCCTCCACGGGCAGAGAAAGACCTGCTCATAATGAGCCCTGCAAAAACTCACTAGTAAGAAAATCATGAATGGAGTTAGATTCACCCTTAATGTATTCAATGGAAAAAATCAAAGTTAGATAGTTAAGCCTACCAACCTGCAAAAATTTGTTTAGAGACAGTATTCTTAACATCTTTTTGTAAAATAGATTTAGCAGAGCGACAATGAATGCGTAATAAGAATTGCTGATTTAAAAGATCATCTTGAAATTTACGAATACATTTAACAATAGAAAGAATTTATTTTTTAACAGTGGAATAATTGGCTTTGGCATTTTTCCAAGTTCCACTAGTAAAACGAACTAATTCTTCTTTAGTAGTAGAGGGGTTAAGTTGCTTGAGAATCCCTCTGTACCCCCAAATTAGAGGAATCGGTTTCAACAATTTTAGACCAATGACTATTGGCTAAAGATAGGCAAGGTAATTGCTTGGCTTTTAATTTAATCTGTTGGACAACCAGAGTATGATGAGCAGTCCAAGGAGAAGGACTTTTGCGAAGACGGGAATACAAAAGTGCTGTATCCTTAGCAAAATCCTTATAGTAGTCAGAAATATAATTCAAACTACCAAGAAATCTTTGCGACTGGGTTTTATCTTCAATTTCGTCAGGAAATTTAGAAGCAAATTCAATTGCACGATCAATGGGGAGAATTTTTCCTTCGCAAATATTATGTCCCCAAAAGCAGACATTGGCTTGAAAAAGTTTCATCTTGGGAGCAAACAAAACTAAACCATTACGTTTAACAACATCTTTCAAGATATTACGATGTTTAAAATGTTGTTCAATAGAAGAAGAAAATATTAGAATGTCATCTATATAAACAAGACAAAATTTAGAATAAGGAATGAAAATATCACTCATAATATTTTGGAATTCATAAGGTGCATTCTTAAGGCCAAAAGACATTACATTCCATTGGTAATGGCCAAAAAGAACAGTGAAGGCAGTTTTATACCTGTCTTTAAGGGCAATTTGGATTTGCCAATGACCAAATTTCAGGTCAAATTTGGAAAAGATGACTGCGGATTGTAGACGATCTAATAAATCCTTTTTATGAGGAATGGGATATCTAATCCATTATAAAACATCATTTAGAGGTTTATAATTGATAACAAGACGAGGTGATCCTTGTTCTTTTTCAGCTGCCTTGTTAACATAAAAGGCATACAACTCCATAGGGAGTGACTCTTGGAAACAAAACTCTTGTCTAGAAGAGTCTGAATTTCCTTTTTACAAAGCTCAAGCCAATCAGCTTTCATTTGACAAGGGTGAGCCTTTGTAGGAATCTGTTTTTCATTGAAATTCTTTTCATAAGGCAGAGAAACAATATGCTTCTTTCTTTCCCAGAATGCATTAGGGATATCACTGCACACTTCTTGGAGAAGTTGATGCTTGATAGCTTCAATTTGAGACTGCGTACGTGATTGTTGCAATCGATTTTGAATGGTCAAAGAAGAAATTTCTTTCTGAATGAACAATAATTGTTTTTCCTTATTTTTAACAAGATTAATGTTTTTAGCAATTGGAAGAGTAATGAATTCAAAAAGAATTTCTTTACCCTGAATGGCAGTGAACATACCTTGAGTATTAATTTTATCAATGGGCATTATTAATGCCAAAAATGGGGTTCCTAGAATGACTTGCTAGGACATATTTTGAATTAGTAAAAAGGTTGATGATAAACATAGACCTTCTTTGCAAATTAATACATCATTAAGTTTGTACTTAATGTGTAGTCTTTTCAAAATAGTGGGTAGGAACCAGTCCTTCTTGGATACAACTCATATCCGCGCCACTATCCACGAAGTAAATTCTGTCAATTACTAGAGTAATTGAGATAAACCATTTTTGAAAAATAATTAATTTAATAACATCAGGTAATCCGATTGGGATTCAATAATAGGATTAGAAGTAGAAGCCCCAGCCTCAGGGACTGGGTCAAAATTTTTTCCCTTATTAGGAAGCATTTGATTTTTTAAATGAAAATTTTCATTTTGTATTAAATCCTGATTTGATTTTAAAAATTTGATTACAATCTTTAATTGATTAACTTAATTTCTTAAATCAGAAATAGTAGATTGTCTTTCATTAGACTGAGAAGTATTAAGTCGATTTAAAACTTCTTTCACACTATAAGTAGTAGAAGGAATTTTAGGAGATTTAGCAACAGGATGATCCTATTTACTAAATTCGTAGCATGTTTTTATTAATTGCATTTTTGCTTGTGGATCTTGAATTTGATCAATTAATTCAAGCAGAGATTGTTGTTGGCTGGTAAGCACATTTAAGCTAAGTACATTCATTTGGATGATAGCTTGCAAATGATCACATTGATTTCGTAGTTCACTACATTGACAAGGAGATTCAGAAGAGGATGATGAGGAAGAGTAAAGCTGATTAAATTCTTCATCATCAGAAGGAGGAGGAGAAGACTGCTCAGATTCAGACTCTAAGTTATTAAGTAATAATTTACTTAATTGAAGTCTAAGATCTTCATCAATTTGAAGATTATTTAATTTCTTCGGAGTGGTACATTTCTTAGCATAATGGCCAAATTTTCCACATTTATAACATGTGACAGATTTTTTATATCTAGGTTTCTTGGAAGAAGTACCTTTTGATTTGGATTTACCCTTCTTACCCTTATAGGAGGATTCGGGTCTAGAAGTCTTCCGAAAAGATTTTCTTTTCGAAGAACCATATTTTTTAGAATTTCTTCGAGAAGGTTTTCTAGAAGAAGTAGGATAATGAATTTGAGTATCGTAAGCATATTGCTCACAAAAA
This sequence comes from Pachysandra terminalis, assembly GCA_031762675.1. Classification (NCBI taxonomy): domain Eukaryota; kingdom Viridiplantae; phylum Streptophyta; class Magnoliopsida; order Buxales; family Buxaceae; genus Pachysandra; species Pachysandra terminalis. Next base: position 8,628 of record JAUPMG010051850.1, on the reverse strand, counting down.
TCTCTAGTTTCTTTATTTTTAGCTAAATTCTGTTTTTTTAATTGTCTATTCAATTTAATATCATTACAAATGGCAAGACCTTCAGTGATGACAATATTTATCAAGCTGCCATAAGTATGGCTATTATATGGGATAGAAATTCCATTATAGAGATCCCTTAATTTTTTCCTAACTTTCTCAACAAAGAAAGTAGGTAAGCCATCAATGAATTTGACTTTCCAATGCTCAGAATTAGCATCAGTTCTTTGAAGAACTTAGGCAAGAAAAACATCTTTATACCACCTAAAATGACTCAGAGTGGGACATCGAAGATTCTGCAGAAGTTCACGGGAACGTTCACTAGTGACTCCCTCCGATCCAATAAAATGGTGAATTATGGTAAGGACAAGAGTATAAACAGCATCAGGAAGAGGAATATCCCAATTGGCTTCATCCTTAACAATTTTAGTAGCTTGTAAAATTTTAAGCTACTGGGAATGAGTGAGGACATTATCCCACCATCCTTTTAGAATGCCAGTAAAGCCATTGGCAATAAACATGGCCACTTCTGGTTCAGGATTACCATATTGTTTATAAATTGTACTATACATCAACATTTGGTGGATAGTTTCATAAATTTGGTAATCAAACATACCATCAATATTCCATTCATAGATGGTTTTCCCATGATAATAATTTTGGGATTTATAGAAATTTTCCTCATATAAGATATCCTGAGGAGTTGGACGAGGATAATAATGTCGAGTAGGAACATTGTGACGGACATTGTCCTTATCAAAATATATCTTATTGAGTTGAGGAGGAGAAGTCTCCAAGAAATTGGATTCAATATGAGCTAATTATTCAGGAGAAATATCTGATTCAAGTTCAGATTCCTGATTAGAATCCTGATGGGATAAAACATGAAGATTTAAATCACTAAGTTTCTGGGTTAATTGATCCAAAAATTCTTTATTAGGAGAAGTGGATAAGTTAAAACCAGAAATCTCAATTGGAGGTTTAATGGTTGGTAACTCAAGCATTGTTGGAATGGGTTTGTCCTGAGTTTGGAGTATTGAAAGAATATTTGTTGTGGTAGATTCAATTCTACCCAATTGGGTACCCACAGATTGAAGAAAAAGATTAGTGCAATTACTCTATTTCATAACGGGTAACAAATCCTTAACATGAGCAAGATCATTTGTCATGGTGGAGTTTATTTTTAAACAGGCAACAGTTTCTAAGTCAGTAGAAGTCTTAGAAGACGAAGTAGTACCTATTTGAAATAATTTTAATGCATCAGTAGGAGGATGCATCGAGCTAATGACCTTATTGGATTGGGTGGTCCAGGACTTATGGAAATCTTCCAAAGCGAAAATTGTGGGAACATTTTGAGTCATCAAAAACCATTTAACAAATTGAAGAATGACTTAATTGGTTTCCAAATAATTATAGAAATAGGATTTGAACTCTAAGAGTTCACTCGGTGACAAAGAATTGAAATACCAATCCTTAAAGCGTTGATACACTGGTTGGTAGAATTCAGTGTTGATTAATTTTCGGTTTTTAGATCCGGGTGTGAAATCCATTAAAACAAATTTTTATCCTTCAAAATGCATCTCAGAGGCGGTAGGAGATTCTCTCTGAGGATTTTTGTAAATTGCATGAGGAATCTGTTCGCTAGATAATTAGATTTCCTCAACATTGGGTTGATTGACAACTTTAGGAGTATTTTATGAAGGAAGCTTAGTTGGAATCTTTGAAATAGAGTTCCGAGAAGTAGAAGGGTAAGACACCTGATAAGGTGTTTGCCAACTTCTAGAAGAAGAGGACCTCGGTAGGCCTAACATTGGTTTACTAAAATTGAGGAAAACTTCTCCATTAGAAGTTTGGACAATCTGGTCAAGATTAGAATGTATTTTAGGTTGTAACAGAACAACATTACGAATGCTCCAAGTGTCTGGAAAATTAATTTCATCCCAATGAAGCATGCGAGGAGTCGCAATACTAGTATGGGAAGAAAAACTAGTTTCAATTAACATTGTTTTTCCAGGAGGACTTAATTTCTTAATATTATGGGTCATAGTATTCATGACCTTATACTAGATGCGATAGATAACCACAATGGTCTCAGATCCTGGTAGGTAATGATAACCATGGGTTTGGACTCTAAGAGTTAGAGCCTCAAATAAATTGGGATCTGTTAAAGACAGGTTGAGGTTTGGATATAAATCAAAATAGACAGGGCCATGAGACAAACTAGTCTCAATAGTACTCATTAAAGATGGCTGATAATCTAAACATCTAGAATCAAATAAAGTGGCCAATAAGCAAGTATTAGTGCCTAATAGGGTTAAGGGTTTGAAGGCCACTTGCACTAACCCTATATGGATATATTTAAAAAAATTCAGATGAGTGTGCAGATCGGTAGGATCTAGCAACTTGATTAACTCATCCTGATTATTTAAGCAGATAGTCTGCTCCATGGTTTTAATAGCCATGCTCGGTTTCAGATGATCTGAAGATAGTCTTGGGATCTATTTTTGGAATTGTCCGTTTATTCAACTGTTGTTGAATGTTATTAAACTCAATTAGTTCAATTTTTTTTATACGATCCTCCCTTACTTGGTACTAGAGCCATTTGGCTCTTTTAATTTGATCTTTTAATGATGTCTAAGCATGTTTAGTGAAAGCTTAGGTACTGATTATTCTTTGGCATTCTTGCAATATTAATAATCTATCTGTGTAAGTGGCCCTGGTTTTGCATATATCCCTGAACTGAGAAGGTTGGAAACCTTTAACCTGCTCAGCTGTCTTGGCAATCCCAGATCTTCAAGAAAGCATGGAAAACTTAAGGTCTAACAATACCTGATCTAGTTTCCCATGTCTCCCTTTTGGCAGATCCAAGCCATCTCACTGTTAGATTATTAATTTGTTAAATACTTCTTGTTAGACTAAACGATTATTTAGATGTGATATTCTATTTTCCATGTTTGGTTGTGTATGCATATCTGGTTGTTTGTTGCTTCTAGTATGTCGGGGGCATGTGTGACCGCTTAGCCTAGGTGTGGCGTTAGGTCTGTTGTTGCCCATAATTTGACTCTCTAGGTAGTAACTTATTTCTTTTTATGCATAAGAGACATAGAAAATAGTTTTGACATCTAAGTAAGCGTCTACTCTAACTTAGTATTTAGCTCTATTTTCCTGTCAAATTTTAATCAAAACAATGTCTTTAACTTTACTGCTTAGACAATAATACAACTTATGACAGAACCCTCTGGATCTAATATAGAAGCACACTTGGTTCTTCAAGTTGTGTCCTCAGTCAATAAAGACTGACTGTCCAAATTGGATATTTAATTGGTGAAAATATTTTGGTCCTAATATGGACATTTTACCCTCTACAGTTCCTCATTCTACTTTTGTGAATTTTTCACAAGTTCATCCTCAATTAAGAGGAAATACATCAGCCCCAATGGGATATGATACGTTACTATTTTTTTCTGATATAATTTTTCATCCTTTGCTCTGCAATCAAGGCGACTTCTGGCGATATCTCTTCCGGCACCGTCCGTCGTCTCCGGTAATCCTCCGGCACCGTCCTCCGGCGAACCCCCCTCCGGCACCGTCCTCCGGTGAACCATCCTCCGACACCGGCCGTCTCCAGCCATCTTCTCCGGCTTCGGCCGATAGGGGACTATTCCCCTTTGTAAGTGCTATTTACTTTTACTATTTTACTGTTTGTGTGTACAAATAGTATTGTACTGTGTGTATTTACTGTTTGTAATTTACTCTTGTCCTTACCATTATTCACTTCTCCTAATAAAGAATTTCTGGATCAATTAACCCAGAAACTTAGAGGTTTAAATCTTCATGTTTTATCCCATCAGGATTCTGATCAGGAATCTGAACTTGAATCAGATATTTCTCCTGAACATTTAGCTCATATTGAATCCAATTTCTTGGAGATTTCTCCTCCTCAACTCAATAAGATATATTTTGATAAGGACAATGTCCGTCATAATGTTCCTACTCGACATTATTATCCTCGTCCTACTCCTCAGGATATCTTACATGAGGAAAATTTCTATAAATCCAAAATTCTTATCAAGGGACAACCATTTATGAATGGAAAACATATTCTAAACCCTGTTAATTTTATTCTTTGAATTCCAAAACTAAATGCATAGTATTATTACTTACCTTAGGTACAAATTCAGCAGAAACACAACCTTCCCTCAATTTCCCCTTTGAATTCCCCTTAGTTCTGCACCGTACTTTTTCTTCTTTCTTCTTATTTTCTGCAGAATTTTACCTTTTAACTAAACTACTAATCTATTTACTTATTTATATACTTATGTAATTAATAATATAAGTAGCTTACCAATCTCATACTAACTAATTAATTTCCTAACTTATATACTTAATTAGTAATATCATTTTATTAACTTATTAGTTAATACTAATCATTTTTATTTAATCTTACTTTAACTAATTTGAATTAGTTTTAATTAACAAGGATTAGCCTTAATTTAGTTATGATTAGATTTAAGCTTATCTTTAATTAGGGACATTTGTCCTAATTCAAGTTTAGGTCATGCCACGTGTCATGTGTAAGCCTGGATTATCTTTTGACTATGCTTTAATGGCATTCTTATAAATAATGAGTTTAATTATTAACTTTACTTTATAACTTATTTACAAGTTTGCCATTTATTTTTTTACATCTATATCTCATTGATTCGATGTATCTCGCCTCCACTTTTTCATACATGTCACCCAATCAAATCCCATCATAAATTAATCGAGTCATATATGGGTCCAACTAGCCATAAGACATGCTTAATCATTCAAAGTGATATGTTACATCTTAAAAATGTTATAATCAAAATATAATTAGTGTAATCTACCAAACCTCATCTAACATATACTAATCATCCAATCATTAATTAATTAGATTATAAGATAGACTACATAATACTAACAAACCTTAACTAGGATTAAGAACACTTCATTAGTTAGTTAAATAAGGTGAGGCCTCTAATTAACAAATAAGACAATAGTAGTAGCTAGTTAGCCGTAATTACTAATACTAGTATTTTAATTAGTTATTACTCACGATTCAAGTTATTACAATTATATCTAATATTGACTTATGATAATTAGCATCTATCATTCTTACCTATCATTACTAATACTAGTATTTTAAATAACTAATCCAAATGTCTCATGTAATGAAAACTTATTTTCAAATATTCCTGGTAAAATTGCTATAACATCATATTGTTTGATATCTAATCAAAAATTAAGTTGCATAATTGTAACTGTACAAAAAAGATTAGTTCTTTTTCTTTACTTGAGGACCGGTATACGAGCAGGAATATAGTATGACTAAAGCAGAAGTTCTTAGTGAATATGAAATAAAAGATAAAATAATAAGTATAATAGATTTAATAGTTGATAATACAAGTTGTAATAATGTTGTTGTAGAGTATTTAAAAGGTCAAATAGACCTTAAATCTTGATGGACAACTCTTTCATTCACGATGTACTTGGCGTATCATTAATTTGATTTTTCAGGATGGATTGACTTTAATTGCGTCCCACATAGAAAATATTAGAATCTGTATATTGTTTATTTTTTGTTTATCAAGTAAACAATATGAATTTAAACAATTATGTACCAGTCATGGTAAAAAGTATAAAAAATTTAAATGGGTGTTAAACATAGACGGATTTCTACCTTATTAATGTTAAAATTCGTGGAAAATTATAAAGATTTGGTAACTATATTTTGTCAAATGAGAATGCACGAGTATACTTTAATTGACTATGATCATTGGGAAGTAGCTTTTATAATAAAAGAGTTTTTACAAGTTTTTTCTACTACAACTAAACTTTTTAGATGATGATTATTACTCTACATCACCAAAAGTATTAAGTTTGTGGTATAATATGAGTTTGCTCTTTAAAACTTATAGACCTCGACAATATTTTACAAATATTGGTAGAAAAATAGAATCCAAATTTAACGGATAGTGGAAATAAGTTTTCCCAATTTATTGTCTTGCAACTAGATGTATCGAACCATAGGTTTAAATTATATGGACTGAAACGATTAATAATTGAATGTAGTCCGAAAAATGGATACTATTAGTACAACAACAACAACAGAAGGTAATCCTTTTTATTTATTTATTTATATCAGTCTCAATTATATAGTAATAGTGGAATAAGTGAGCCTTATGTAGCCCAAACAAGTTCTGAACCAAGTTACAGGATAATGATTGATATTAAAAGAAGTAAACATTGAACTAATAGTGGTACTTCATAATTGGTGAAGTGCTTGGATACTGATCAACTTTGTTTTCTAGCCGTAGAAGAAAGTGAATCTTTTGATATATTGTCATGGTGGAAGGCACTTGGAACTCATCATCCTGTATTTTTAGTCACGGTCCTTGATTTGTTAGTCATTATTTGCACCGAAAACCTTGGAATGCTATGTGTGTCTAGGGAATTGGTTCAACGCAGATGATAGAATTACACGAGACACTTGGATTAGTTATTTAAAATATTGGTATTGGTAATGATAGGTAAAAATAATAGATGCTAATTATATGAAGTCAATATTAGATATAATTGTAATATCTTGAATCTTGAGTAATAACTAATTAATATTTAATTATGTTTAATTAGTTGTTTTATTTGTTAATTAGAGGCCTCATCTTATTTAACTAACTAGTGAATTGATCTTAATCCTAGTTAAGGTTTGTTAGTGTTATGTAGGCTATCTTATAATATAATTAATTAATGATTGGTGACATGTATGGAAAACTAGAGGCGAGATACATGAATTAATGAGATATGGATGTAATTAGATACATGACAAACTTGTATATAAGTTGTAAAGTAAAGTTAATAGTTAAACTCAATATGTACAGGAATGCCACTAAAACATAGTCAATAGACCTAAACGATGACACGTGGCATTGAAGGTGATAGAATGAGGACATGTGTTAACGAAGTTTAATTAGAGTATAACTCTAATTAATTAATGTAATGTAAGTTAAGTAAATTAAGTAAATGACACCTAAATATCTAATTAGTAAAAATTAATAAGACTATAGGTATTAAAATACTTAAGTTAGATTAATTCTAATAGTGGTAGAGACTGATGAGAGAGGAGAAATTGCAAAAGAAGAAGAAGAAGAAGAAGAAGAAAGAAGAAGATAATTTGCATAACAAGAAGAAGAAGAAGAAAAAGAACAACAACAACAACAACAAAATCAAGACGAAAAAGACGGTGTATAACCAAGGGGAATTCAAAAGGGAAGTTGAGGGGAGGTTGTGTTTCTGTTAAATTTGTATAAGGTGAGTAAGAATTGAGTGAATTTTGTAATATGAGGTTTTGCAGTTTTATAAACCCGACTTGAGTATTAAATTTGCAAGCATGGTTTAGTAGGAAGTTAAATTCATGATTTCAAATTATGAATGTAAGCTATGAAGTTTGTTTAACAATTTTATATTTTATATATGTATTTTAGGTTGAAGGTTAAATTCATGATTTTAGATTATGTAAGCTAGGAACTTGTTTAACTCTTATGTATTTTTATATATGTATTTTAGGCGTTGAATATTATTCTGATAACTAGAGGTTTTAGAATGAAAAAAGAAATCATGTTATGGGACAATTCCTATAGCTGTAGTTACAAATAAGTAGAATAGATTTAGAAACAAATTTAAAATTAAATTTCATGTATCTTTGGCTAATCGAAGACCCTTTTGCAATTACCGTTCTTCATCTTGTTAGCTTTCAGCCAATCAAAGGAGCTCTTCGGCTAACCGAATAAGACTTCGACAACTTTTCCAGAATTTATCAAACGGCTATTTTAAATGCTCGACTACCCAAAGCTAGAGTTTGGTTAGCCGAGGGCGTCACGACCCGAATCCTAGGGTCTGCTTCATGTACTCATGGGCATAGTCCTTGGATTCCAAGGGGTGACTCTCACCCCCTAATCCAAACAAGCAACTAAAGGGGGTGGCAACCACAAAACAATAATACAATAATCCAAACTAGAACATGGACTAACAGCGGAGGCTAACGTCAATAAACATAGTCAAGTATACGTGAACCTCATCACGCAACTGGCAATACATAGCGTCACGTCTAAAAAGGGCGACGTGGAAACAATGAAATCCCAACAAAATAAAGGGATTCACTAACAACAAGCTCAACAAAAGTAACACTAGAATTAATCTCTCACAAATGCCTCTCATACATACAGGACATACATATAACCACAAAAAGAATCACAAAATCTGCACGAGTCCTCATGGGCCCTTCTCAGCACCTCTTGTCGTAGTCCCTGTCTCTCCTATCATACTCACCTGAAATGTTAGGAGCCAGAAAGGCTTGAGCTACACACTCAGTAAATATAATGTGCGAGTGGGGTGTTGTCACTGTCATAACTCGATCCCAGTGACTCATATCCCAAGAGGAAAGGCACGGATCACGAGGTATGACCTTCGGGATCTATTACTAGACCGCGGATTGTCATATCATAACCCCAAGATAACAACTAAGGTGAACCTAAATCTCATTTTATTCAATAACAACTTTCAGAATGCGCAGAAGTAAATACAATAACT